>CABHPR010109217.1:35414-49177 GCA_902168415.1 Peromyscus melanophrys
GTGTGTGTGTGTGTGTGTGTGTGTGTGTGTGTGTGTTGGGGAGGAGTCAGTAGTAATGTAATGGGAATGTGGTATAAATTTTAAAGCCACCTTGACATGCATTATAAATCCGGAAGATTGTGACTCATGTCCCAGCATGGTTTCAGAGTCCCTGTCCTTTTATTTTTAGCACAATTATTTTGTTTGCAGTGGTATTTAGATCTACCTAGGTCCTAGACAAGAACTACTCAAGCTTTCTCTATCTACATTTTCTTTTTTCATGAAAAAATTTTACTTGATACAGACATATAAAATACATTCGAAAAGCAAACATTTACTGATAATAAATCATAAAGAAGTTTATTCAAAATGATTTTTAGTATGCATATAATTTTGTTTTTATTAAAGACTTAATTCCTATACTAGTCAGTGGATCTGGCTATCTATTTTTATATAAAGAATTAAGATTTGGCTGAATCTGTGACACTAGAACATCTTCAGTGGTTTTTAGAGTTAGCTTATATTTTGATTTTGTGATCCCCGTGCTGGGAACACTGCCTTATATAAACAGGTAATATAGCAAGGCATGGTGTAGCCATAACTTTGGAAATATCCCTTTCCTTTTTATCTTCTAGGCTTCAAATCGTCCCACATGGCATCCTCTTATATTTTTCCCTCCATTTGGTCTTATCCCAGAACTTGAAAGGAATGGCAAGTTAGCCTTGCTCTCCCCACACTTCCCTTCCCTCTGCCATACAGTGGAGTCACGCTGTTGAGCGCTGCAGAATCACTAGAGGGTGAAGCGAGGTGGTGCATATAAAGTGGCCGGCACGGTGCCTGCTGTAAATATTGGCTGCGGTGATGCCCATAGAGATCACTTAAGGTACAGGTCGGCATGATGCCTGGCAGTTTGCCACGATGCTTGGCACGAGGCTGGTGAGAGTACATGACGGCTGTCGGCAGTTGCGTGCCTCCATGATTACCTTCACTAATGATATGCTTGCTCCCAGACAGCCAGCAGAAAGGAGGACACTAGCAAAAGATTTCAGACACCCAAGAGCTGGCTTGGCTTTCCTTTTCTCTGCTTTCTTTTTCTCCCTTCCCTATGCTGGGAGTGACTGGTTTTTCTCTCCTTGTCACGCAAAGGAAGTTCTGTCAGATCTAGAGCCTGTCTGTGGTTGTGTGCTATGATGGTGGTTGTGAGGGCGGACTTTTCTTTTTCTTTTTTCTTTTTCTTTTTTTTTTTCTGGGGGTAACATTCTGTGTGAGTGTCTCTCATTAAGTAACTTACCTGGATCCTCAAGATGTATTTCCACACATGTATTCCACAACAGCCTGGTTTTCTGACTCTGATTTCATTTTCATGAGGGCGTTTTAGGAAGCTGCCTTACACATGTTGAGATTTCTAAGTTACTTGTCCTCCCTCATTTACCCCTCTGTAGCAGGTTAGTCAAGGCCGCTCCACTTGAACCTGACAATTGCTCAGTCAGGAAGTCCATGGAGGGATGGGAGACAGACGTGGTGAAAGGTGAGATTTAGAGGTTAATCTGGGGGCCAAGGATGTAACTGGCATCCCAAAGTCAGCAGGGAAAGGAGGATACATAGGAGACTCAGCCAGAGTTGGGTGGAGGAGGGCTCACAGGAGTAGTATAAGTATGTACAAAGTATGTATGCCCAGAGTCCCAGAGTCCAGGCAGTTCCTCAGCTCCAGTGTCTAAATTTACGTTTCATTAGCAGTGATGATGTGCGGTTCTGCTTGATCCTTGCTCTTGCTTATATTTATTATTGCTCAAAAACTTAGTAAGTGAATACAGTACCTGTCACCCCATTCTCTTTCATGACTTCTGTGGAGCTGGGCTGGGCTGTCCTGGCTCCATCTCTCCTGAGGTCATAGACACATGGTGGCTACCAGGCTTTCAGAAGAGGAAACCATTGGTGACATGTTTACGTCCCTGCTTATTATATTTTTCCATCTCCAGGATAGGGCTGGGTTGGGGCAAGGCAGGGAATCTTCTTATTCGGCGTCAAGCAATCTGATCCTGCGAAGGAATAGGCAACTATTTATCAACCGTCTACTGTGCAGTAGGCTTGGTCAAGATGGTTTCCATTTTTATGGGCTGTTTCATTTCCTTTAGTCTGGCCTTTCCTTTAGAGTGAATTCCTGGACAGGCCTGTCCTTTGCCATTCTATCTTCCAAGGCAGGTTTTCTTTATCTTATCACCCACTTCAGTGGCCTCATAGCCCTTTCCCTGTTTATACTGTGTAGCTGTTGGCTGATTTGCTTCTTGTATAGATATTGCCTATGACACCAAGCAAAGGTCTGTGATAGCCACTCAGGCATCTCTGTTGCTCAGGGGGCACTCAGTAGGAAGATTCTTGATGCTAGTAAAATCTGCACTATAGATGAAAACAAATAGCATTTTAGTATAAATATAACCCGAACGGGGGACTTTTAACAAAGAATCAAACAGGGGATGAGCTTGCAGTGAGAACTTGCTTGATTTTTCTGAACCTCAGATTTAACTGGACACCTGGTAGTGTCCATTGCTAAACCTACCAGCCTTATTAACTGGGATTTGTTACAGTGTCTGATCGCAGACACTCAGGATGTGTTTGAATGAGTGAAGAGTGAATACATGAAGGGACATGTTTCTTTATCCTGAGCAGTTATTTTATAGCTATGAGATGTGCAGACAGTATACTAAGCCTGTCCGTGGGCCCAGAGTCAGTGCAACATGGGGATGGGAGTCCGTTTTTGGAGGCGGAAGTCTTTGGCTTTCAGGTCATGTTCAGACCTATGTCCTGCATCACTCTGCCTCACTTCATTAAGAGAACTTGACTCCTGTGACCATCAGATTTCTTGGCTGTGTCTTAAGCTGGACTCTCTCAGGAAGCCCAGAGAGAGTTTACAAGAGTCCCAAGAATAAGGTGAGGATGGGCTGTAGTGGGTAGCCACTCCAGCTTTGGTCTGGAAGTTCCAACCCCCAATGAGGCTTCCGTAACTATCACGCCTAGAAGGCGGGGCCAAGGGAGGTGCCAGATATTGGTGAAATTACTAAGGCCACTCCACGTAGTTAAAAGGAGATTTATTTAAAGGCATAACTCACAAATGAAGGGATAGGTAGATGATGGGTTCTGGAAGAGACGCAGCGCAGTCCGGCGGTGTTCTCTGGAGAACTTTCCTCGGTCTACCTCTCGCGTCCCGGTCCAGGAAACAAGAGAGCGCCGCGCATCCCGATCTCAGGTCTTCAGGCCCTCCCTTGGCCCCGCCTTCTAGGCGTGATAGTGCAGGAAATATGTACATAGAAGGTTCTAGAAGGATACAATGCTTAGTTGCTCAGTTTTTAATGCAAGGATCAGGTAGAGAGACAACGAGAAATTGATTTAAGCCTCAATATTTCTAATAATTATTAGAATCAAACAATATTAACTTTTTCAGTTCAAGAAGAGAGAATAAGGTTGAATGGATATTTCACAGGGCTTAGAGAAATAATAGAAGTATAAATTGTCAAAGCTGATTTGTCTGCCTGGCCATGTCTTCATACGTTAGCTCACCATTGCTGCCTGCTGACAGAGACCCAGAAAAAGTGATACATAAAACAGGCAGCCTCCTGCCTCTTGGATAAGGGCAGGGAATTGACATAAGCAAAAACACTAATTTCACTAAAGAAAATAAATAAAAGCACATAAAAATGTGGTGAGTAAATGTAACTGCTCATACTAGTGATGGGTTTGGCATGTTTTATGAAGTCGCAATGATTACTCATCCACCATACATTTGCAGAAGTTCTTTTACAAAAGCCAGATGCACAGGCAGTCACAGGGGTTAGTAGGTGGATGGGAAGATTAAGCCCAGTGAAGTTAGGTAGCTTGTCAACAGGCTCTTCTGTGTCAGCCTATGAGATGGCTCCTCAGGGTAAGTCTGATTTTGCTTTTTCAGGGCTTACGGGTGAGTGGCAGAGAAGGGCTGGGCAGCCGCCTTTGGCATGGGTTACATAAGTCACCGATTTCTTCAGTGAGAAGGGCATTTACCCGACTCCAGCATATCCTGGGGTTTCTGCTTCCTGGCTTCATCTCCTGTTCATTTTCAGTGTCTGATGTCCCAGGCTTGAAAAGGCTTGCAAGGGGACTTTCTGAGCTTGCATGTGAGCGTGGAGCTGGTGTGTGGAGATCGGTAGGGCTCAACTGCAGTCTCCAGTTCTTTATGAGGCAGAGTCTAGTTATTGTGGCACACTGCTCGAGCTTGTTTATGAGCTTAGCCGGGGTTTGGTTTGCTGAGTGGTGACCACTGGTGCTTTGTGACATGTAGCAATGGTTCCAACTTTTCTTTCAGACTGGAAAAATGTCATACACCAGTCAAAGTGAAGTCAGTTTTTTTTTTGAACTTATGAAAACTTTAGACATGACCTTAAGTCCTTTGGTTCTGACTTCAGAGAATGTTGTCTGTTGGGGTCAGACAAAGTGAGGATTGGCCACGCTGTTACAAATGAGCTTTGTAGTGATTACTGCTTAGATCATAAAATGCTGCTTTCCCACTGGATGTCAATGCTCCTTTTCATTACAGTGCTAGAGACAAAATCATGTGATGATTTTTTTTTTAAGTTTAACTATAACCATGTTTGAAAGGCAGTTTTCATTTTGTGGCTTTTTTTTCCTTCCCCCTTTCCGGTGTCTAGTGCAGCCAAGGACTTTATCTTCTTGTATCTTTTTGACACTCTCCTGAGTAATGGATTCTGAGCTACTTTCTCAATAGAGGAGCCTAGTTTCATCCTTAGCCATGGCTGAATGTTCTCCCTCCCTACTTCCTCTCCAGCTCAAGGAGGTCACTAGGGACCCAAGACATGGCTGTACCCAATGGCTTATGCAAATGATAGTGACATCTGAATGGAAGCTCATCTGGGACGTCACCTGGATTCCCACTGACTAATATTCAGTATCTCCAAAGGGAGCATGAGCCTGTAAATACAGAGTTGTTTCCATGAAGATTGATAGGTTAAAAAAAATGTAAGGGAACTTCATTGATATTTTAACAAATGAAAATATTTACACGAGGGCTTTTACAAAGTAAAGCCCTGACTTTCTAGTGCTGAGGGTTTCACATGAACACATTGGCGTTCTCTGGACACAGGGGCCCTGAGCCAAGGGCTGTGGGAGGTTGTGCCTCTTGACTCTCTGGGGCATCAGTAGTTCTTAGGTGTTTACAGAGACACAGATGTGTCTGTAATTCAGCTGGTCAATAACTGAGGTGCTCTCTCATGCTGATATCAAAACATACAATGGAGCAGAGCCTGGGAAGAGACACTTGCTGTACTCAGGGTGGCTTTAGATCACCCCTGGACATTGCCATTACCTGTCCTTGAGAAGATGGTCCTGCCTTCCCTGTCCTTGACTGTAAGTAAGGTGGGCTTTGGTAGAAACTTCTCGAACACAGCCACTTTAGAAAAGTTGCTGTGGGCCTAAGGGGGAGTCCTGGGATGTCTGCAAGAGTTACTGGCTGGGTTCATCTGGACATTGCATCCATCCTGTCATACACAGAGATGCTTTGAGAGAGGCAGGAGTCGACAGAAGGCCATACTCCCAGGCGGATATTGTTGGGATAATGAGACATTGTCTTCACTGAGAGAAAGCATAGCCTCAAATGTGGAGGTAATGCTTGAAGGCACAAGGATGTAACTGTAATTTCCCAGTGTTCTTCCTTCCTTATTCTTAGACCACAACAGTGACTGACTGAACAGCATACTCTTAAATAGGAGAGAAATCAAGTATAATTTCAGAGCTGACAAATATATGAATGGGTTGCCAACTCTATTTTTATTATTTTTATTTTTGGAGCAAGGTCTCCTGTAGCCCAAGGTGGCCTCCAATTTACTATGTAAATGAGGGTGCTATTGAACCTCTGACTTCTGGTTCTCTTACCTCTGCCTCTTTAATGCTGGAATTATAGTCTTGTACTACCACACACAGTTTATGGATTTTGGAAATCAAACCCAAGGCTTTGTGCATGCTAGGCCAGCACTCTGGCAATTATGCTACATTTCCAGCCTTTCCAGGCTCTTTTTTTTTTTTTAACTTCATCTTGCAGCCTTTATTTCTAATTAGTTCTTAGTGTCTTATCTAAAAACGATACATGGAAAACCCCACGCAGCTTTTAATGCTGAGTTGTGTGTCATCTTTAGGAAATTTAACTTACTCAGAAGAAGGAGAATCAGGCTTAAATATAACACTCCCGTATTATATATATATATATTTTTTTTTTTTCGAGACAAGGTTTCTCTGTGTAGCTTTGCGCCTTTCCTGGAGCTCACTTGGTAGCCCAGGCTGGCCTCGAACTCACAGAGATCCGCCTGCTTCTGCCTCCCGAGTGCTGGGATTAAAGGCGTGCGCCACCAACGCCCGCCCCCCGTATTATATGTAATCATACAAATACATATATATGTTAATAGCTGTATATATGTCCATAGCTATATATCTTTCCACATAATTTATTAAACCCTTAAGTACACACACACACACACACACACACACACACACACACACACTCAAAATAACCATTCTGAAAGAAGAAAAAAGGAAGGAAAATAGTAGTTAGTCATCCTGACATTTTAATGTGTGTATTTACTACTTAAAAATATTCCGATGCAGCTTTGTTTTATGTAGTTAATTTTGGGGGTACAGTGGCGACAGACAAAAGGGCAAGAGGCAGTTGTTAAAGCTGTAATTTGCAGAAGCTTAATAATACAAGTCCATTTTCTTTTCTGAATGTGCTATTTATATAATTTGTATTTTTAACAAATCTTAGAACTAGAATGAAAATAGTAATTAATCTAAAGAGTAAAAAAAATGTTAGAGCGAGAACAAATCTGGAAACTAAGAAATCCTCTTGGTTAAGCCCACTCCGCTGAACACTCTTGTTTGTATCACAGAGTCTGACATTGAGCAGATAACATATGCTCAGTTAATATCAAGAGGGTGGCTCATCTGGGTAACACTGCGCTTTCATCTCAGGAAAGCATACTAAACTTAGAAGTAGCAGTTTGGTTGTAAAACTGAGTTAAGAGAAATAGAATAAATAGTTTAAGCCACCATCAAAGACCATTGGAGACACAGTGCCCATAACGAGACACACAGAAAAGGGACAGAGCGAGAGCTGAGAGTGTTTGCATGTGGGGATGATAACCAAGGTCAGTTTTTTTTTTTTCGTATTTTGTTTGCTTTCATTTCCTACAGTGAGCAAACACACGGTTTGGAGGGTGGTGCCTTTGTGACACAGAGCAGACTTACTTATAAGCGTATTTAACATGTTCTTTCTTAAACTGAGTTAATGAATTCACAAAAACTTAAACTAGTGCCTGTTTGTATCTCGTATCTTTTGGTTGAGCTTCCCTTCTAGCCAAATTCGTATTCAAAATAATACTTTGTATAGATTACTAGTTCAGTCAGTTATGCTCTAGCGCAATACACTTGAAAAAATTATTTTTGATCTTATGTGTGTGTTTGTACCCACGCGAGCTTATGTGTGTGCATGCCAGTAGTCATGGAGGCCAGAGAGTTTGTAGGATCCCCTAGTTCTGGAGTTACTGGCAACCGTGAACATCCTCATGTGTAGGTCCTTTCTCTGCAAGAGTAATACGGGCTCTTAACCGTAAGTCATCAAAGCCCCGTAGCCCCATACACATATTTTTTAAAAAGTCACCATCCTGTGCAAAATCATGCATGGACATTTGCAAGGTGTACAGCTAAAATCAAACTAGAAGTATAATATTAAAAATCTTTCAGAAAAAAAGAGAAGATAGGAGGCTAATGAAAATAGTTGCTATATTTATGCTTGTTAATCAGTTAAGCAATGCACCAAACACAATACACTTGGCATCTTGTCTATGACCTAGAGGTTGTCGATGAGTGTGGCCTCAGGTAATTTGTTACAGAGCCATGCAAGTCAACTTATCTGAAGTTGGGTGTGGTGTGTATACCATGTGTGGTAAACTGAGGCAGCTGGTGTGTGTTTACACTGTGCATCTGTACTTTCTGTACAGCCTGATGGGTGCAGTGTCCTGTGGTCACCTAGTGGTTCTTGTGGGCAGACCCACATTCCTTGGGTTATTCTGCTGTTCTCTGATATTTGTGCTGAAACAATGCATTTCCCAAGCAACACTGGAATAGAACGGACTGCATGTGAGGGAGATGAAATTTAACAGTACTTGTTCTAGCTGTGATAAGAGCCCGGTTTGAAACCAGCCTCCCCATCATTACTCATTACGTCAAGGCTTGCATGAAGCATCCCTGTGTGGTACTCCACTCCACCATGCTTTAGTTCATGACCTGAACAGACACAGAGCAGCAGCATTCTTGGGGAGACATTCAGCCCTGCTCCTGTATTCTCCCTTGGCGTGTAACTGGAGACCTGCCAAACTCTGCAGCTTTCCACATTCAGTTCCGTTACCAGATGGGCTGTCCAGTCAAGCAAATGGCCTTGAACTTGAAACACCATCAGATAATGCACTCCAGGTCCTTGTCTGGAAGTTTAACCTTGATCATAGCTCAGTCCTTATAAAGGCTGTCATGAAAACCTGAAGTTTATGCATTGTTATCTCAAAGAAAGAGGTTCCCATTTTGGGACCCTACTTCTCATACTGGGTTGCCTTGCACAGCCTTAATGCAAGGGGAGGAGCTTAGCCCTAGGCAACTTGATATGCCATGTTTTGTTGATGTCCCTGAAAGGCCTGCCCTTTTCTGAACAGAAACAGAGGAGGAGTGGATTGGGGGAGGGGCAGATGGGAGTATTGGGGGAGAGAATGGGAGAAGAGGAGGAAGGGGAAACTTCGTTCAGGATGTAAAAATAAATAAATAGATTTCATTTTAAAAAAGAAAGAAAGAAAGAGGTTCCCCTGATCCTCCTGAATACCTTACTACAAAGAAGGGAGAAAAGTGTGTCATTTGAAACGTTTAAGGAAAGTCTGAGGATTTTATAAGTAACAAAAGTGGTCACTTAAGGGAAATCTATTGCACAATCTGTGCCTGAAGTCATCCAGATGAGCAGAGATTTTGGTCATGAGATACGCCAGAGATATCTTCCCTACCTGCCCACCACTTATGTAACTTAAACTAAATTCCATTTAGCATTATGCCTCTACCCCCATTACAAGAAGATCAGTACAAGGTAGGGATTTATAATGTTGGTTATGTGTGGTGCCTGCCTTGTGGGTTTCACACTGACCTCTTTATGACTGTTGGGAGAAGTGTCCCTGGCTTCAGTACCGCAAATGACTGTGTTTCTGAACAGCTTTGGCCTTTGCCTCCATGGATATAGTTAGTCATACCACTGATGCTGTCCTCTTCCTCTTCATGGCCGCAGACTTCTTTGCTCTGACCCACACATTGGAAAACAAAAACGACCCAGAAGAAAAATCACTTGCCAACCCGGGAATGAAGTTTCCCACCAGTGTATTTGAATGATCAGCATTTAATTCAAACACCAGATCTGGCCACATTGAACTCGCATCTCCATGGTGGCGGTGGGGTCCAGTGAAGAAGTAATGCCCTTTCCCTAGTATAGAATAGGCTGTCTCCAGTTAGCTAATTCCACCTGCCTCATCTTAGAAGAGGCGGGACTCATGAGTCCTCTGGCTTAGAAAGCAATTTGGAACTCACCTCAGGAAGCATGTCGACTCTGGCTTGCCTCTGTCCTTACTCAGGAAGTCATTCCTTGTTCCTCATGAATTATCTTTCGTTCATCCAGTCATACTAATTTCTGCCTTTGTTCTTTTATCTTGGGACATTACAGACTCTTTTTCATCAAGTTCTTTCAAGTCTTTTAAGAAGAAATGAGTAGAAATAAGCAGAAATAGGAAACTGACTTTGTTCTCCCAGCCATTTTATTTGTACTTTGCCTGGTAAGTTCTGAAGCATTTCAGTGTTTTTCCTGTGGCCTCTTTTTGAGTATACTTGATTCTAGTACCATTGAAGAGTTGGCAATTTTTTTGTGCATTTATTTTGCAAGCCCACACAATTGTAAATGTGTGGTTTCCTTCCTGCCTTGCATCCTTGTTTCCTCCCCACCCCCCTTTATCCTTCTTTCCCTCTCTCATACCTTCTCCAGTCCTTACAGAGACTAAATACACGGGAGTTTGTTTATTAAGCAATTTTTTTTTATTAAGGATCTCCCCTGCCAATGACTGCACTGGTGTTAGGGATAGAACAGTGAATAAAATGGACTAGAATGTGTGCCGTGTCAGAGATCACAGGCTGTCAAGAATGGGGTGAAAACCAAACCAAACCAAACAGCCAAACAAGCAAACAAAAACAAGAGGAGATTTCTGATCAAGGCTGATGGGTTAGGCCTCAGTGTTCCAGTTTCTTCTGATCAGAGTTCTGAATTAACAGTAGAGTGAACTGTACAGACATCTAGGGAGGGACACTGTGGTCCAGAGGGACAGAGGCAAAGGGTAAAACCCTCCCTTGGAGGAGGAAGCATCCTGGGTCGGGCCCAACATATCTCTTTTATTCTGCATGCTGCCTCCATGAAGACTATCAGGAGAAAGGCCTCTGGTGTCGATACCACATTTAATCATGCTTCTACACAGCCTTGGCTTTTCGACCTGGCAGCATTGGCTTATACTTTCTGCACCATGTCTGAGAACTTACTTCACCCCTGAAGGCCACATTTTTCTTGCTGGTTTCTGCTCTGCTCCAACTTTGGTCATTGGCCCTTCATAAGTGGTTAGTAAATATTTGTGCAATTAAAGAATGAGCATCGAGAGTTTTAGAAGAATAGTAAGCTTCTCTGCAGCAGAGTTCACTAAGCTATGTTCTCACAAATGTGGGTAAAGCCTTTTCTTTTGATCCATAGTCAGGGCCATTATCTATTGTGCCACTGACCTACCCACAAGGTCCTTTTCTTTATTGATGTTTGCACAGTTTTTACACTTAGCAAGAAACACCTACTAATAATAACAAGGACTTGTCATCCAAGAAAGGGCCCTGAGGATCTCCACTAGGGCGCTAGGGTTGGGAGTGCATCCTCCAGGTTCACCCACTTATTTGGGCATGCCCCAGAACAGTGGGAGCTAGACTGAGGCAGACTGTATTGTTCTTTTCCATCTGTTATTTGCCATTTGTTTATCCCAGCTTCCAGCACAGAACTTGTGAGCTCAGAGTGAGAACCTAACACACACTGAAGAATAACTAGGATTTGAGTATGCTCACTTTTATAGAGTGACATGGTGTCCACCCTGGAAAACTACTATACGTTCTGTAATAGTCTTCTAAGGACACCTCAGAACCAGGAAAGACTAGATGCCTAAGTGGGCATCAAGGCCAGGCCTTCCTGATGCATATGTCACACATCCCTTGCCTTAACTCCTTAGTTTTTAATCTTTTTATGCACAGGGAAACTGAGGTCGAGATTGGTGAGGCCAGAGCCTCGTTTACTTGTAACCATTGTGTTTCCAGTTCTTAGTCTTAGTGAAGAAAATTTGTAGTTACATCAGCTGAAGAGTGAGAAGAATTCTCAGGACAAATGGAGTCTTGATGGGGTTAGCAACCTCCTTTCCTGCTGTATGCCCTTGGGGACCTCCCGTGTGACTGGTGTCAGGTGGAGGGGAAGGTCTGTTTTGTAGTGCGTCCTTTTTTGGTTTTTCTGAATGCACCTCAAAGACTGCTTTGGCTGCATGTCTTGAGACTTCACCTGGGCTTCTAAAAAAACATTTGGGAATTCCTTCTTCTGAGAAATCCTTGCTTTGGCTGTGATAAGACACTGGTATTTTATAATTATTCCATTCCAATCCCCACATGGTGTTCAGCTTGTCAGCCCATTCCTTCTCTTTTTCAGACAGGGATGCTAACAATTTTATCCTCTGGCCACTCCTTCTTTCTGTCCCTGTGTCAGGAACAGATTCCTCTCCTTGCCCTAGAACAATCAGATTTTCTGCTTATTTTCATTGTTGACAGAGTTGAGCTCATTAGCTTCCCTGCTTTTGCAGGAACACAAATTTAAGGCAGAGGGGGAAGGTTGGTGGATGCACGATAGTCACTTGGGTTACAGAGGCTCTTTGGAATCTTTGCACTCCCCTTTCATGTGTGTTCATTGAATCAAGGGGGCATGGTGATTTTTGTAGATCATGTCTGTATAGATGAAAGAGATAAGCAGGTCAAACCCAGCTAGCTTTCTGGGGAAGATGACATGGCTGAGCCTTCTCATTACTTCTTTTTTCCCTAGCTCGCTCTGTGGCAGTATTGCTCTGGCAGATATTGGCTGGCCATGGAACATTTGAAAGAGCAAGGGTCTCATGAATGTTCTGTGTGTCACCATGGCTGAAGAGTCAAAACAAATCATCCTTGTACTCAGACGTTTTCCTGTGTCCCGCCCGGTCCACAGACAGGCAGACCCAAGTAGACACACAGAGGCTTGTATTAATTCAAACTGCTCAGCCATTATTAGCTTAGGCTTACAACTGACTAGCTCTTACACTTAAATGCAGCCCATTTCTGTTAATCTATATGTCCTGTGGCTTTACCTGTGTGCTGTTACATGCTGCTCCCTGGATGGCAGACTAGCGTCTCCTGATTCAGCCTTCCTCTTCCCAGAATTCTCCTTGTCTGCTTATCCTGCCTATACTTCCTGCCTGGCTACTGGCCAATCAGTATTTTATTAAACCAGTGTACAAAAGCATTATCCCACTGCACATCCTCCATGTGTTTCCTCAAGCGCTCACGAATGGATTCCAGCTTTTGTATCAGTCCTTTGATCACACTGTTAACTGAAAACAAACTATTGATGGAAACATAATGGTAAAGAGAAATTGGACAGACATTTGTGCCATTGTTCTCTTGGTTCCCATGGCATGCTCAGATGGTAACACACATTGGTAATTGAATGTGGAAAGTCTTCTAAAAAAAAATCACGTTCTCGAGTCTGCTTATGGGTGTGATGTTACTGACATAATCTCATTAGTTTTTAGTAGTGAAATCCATTCTCATTAAAGAGTAGATACTGGTGTTTCTAAGAGAACCTGACACAGATACCCCAAAGACCATCATAGTTTTCCCCTCCTTTTGTGTACCATTCACTTCATGCTTTTGTACTGATGAGAATAAACAATAAGGTGAGTTTCCAAGGAGAATATTTGGTAGTCTCCATTTACCTGGAAACTTTATGGGCAAAGTGCCTTTGGATGTAGCAGGGAAGTGATAGTTTTGATGAGGCCCTGCCAGCCTCAGTCTGTGGTTATGAGGCTGATGGTAGTGATGTTGTTTTAAATGAAAATGGTTCCAGTGTATCAGACACTTACACTTGTCTGTTCCAAGTGTATATGAGATAGTACTCCCTGTGCCGTGGCACAGCCTGTCAATGCAATTGTTCTTATTTCCATTTTGTAGATGAGGAAACTAAGGGGTTGAATAGTTTCCCGTTGAGTATACAGCTCCTGAAAGAGGGGAGGAGCTTGGGTGTGAAGCTCCTGTTACCTCCTCCTCACATCCCTTCCACAGGTCACAAACTCATGCCTCGGATATGTTTGAGTCTGTTACCTATTTCTCTGCTTCGCTCTTCTTTCTTCTCATATCTTCGCCTGGGGCTCGCTTGCCGGAATGCTTTTCAAAGGTCCCAGCTCTTTCCATCTTAGTCTCTATGGATAGCTCTGTTTTCAAAACTTCCTTACCTTTTGAATTCCTGGCAGTGTACTATCTCTACTCAAGTAATCCAGGGATTACCAACCTCCACTGAAAGTATTCAGTGAGTTTACCCTGCTTATGTGTGCTCGAGTTTTCTCCGGAAAGTGGGGTTTTTC
>CABHPR010109220.1:0-10144 GCA_902168415.1 Peromyscus melanophrys
CCCGACTCCTCATCTCCCCGAAAGCTGCCTTTGTTGGTCCCTGTCTGATTGAAACCTTGGTTTTTCTTAATGAATGACTCTGGCACCTGGCTTCATAGGAGAAAATTAAGAATGACATTAGCTCTTTGTTATTAAGATTGTTCCAGCTGGGATTAAAGTTGTGGCGGCGCACGCCTTTAATCCCAGCACTTGTGAGGCAGAGGCAGGCGGATCTCAGTGAGTCCAAGGCCAGCCTGATCTACAAAGTGAGTTCCAGGACAGCCAGAGAAACCCTGTCTCGAACAAAAAAAAAAAAAAGACGTTACAACATTACAATTAACAATTAACTTTGATTTGGGTTGTGTAACATTGCTTACAGGCGTTGGTTTTAGAGAAAGGTCAGAGCTGTTGTGGGAACAGTAACAAACACTTTGGACTCTGGTATCACCCTTCCCACAGTATTGCGAAGTACTTTTCCGTTCTTCAGTTTCCTTTGGAGGGGATGCCGTTCCCATTTTTCACAGCTCTGGATATGGCTGTGTCAGCCTGTGTGGCTGATTGCCCCTTGGTGTACCTCTTAAAGGGAGAGGGAGCAGTCACAGTTTGGACAAGCCCAGCTTCTCTGTCTGCTCTAGGCTGGTTAGCCTCTGGACTTGCTTCGCTGTGAGCTCAGCTCCATCTCAGTACAGTCTGCAGCCTGAGTGCTTCGGGCAGAGGAAGACATTGGCCCTTCCCCGAAGGCCCCTGTTCTCCTAGATCCAGGGCACATCCCAGGCACATGAGGCAGCAGCTGGGTCCCT
Organism: Peromyscus melanophrys; assembly: GCA_902168415.1. Taxonomy (NCBI): domain Eukaryota; kingdom Metazoa; phylum Chordata; class Mammalia; order Rodentia; family Cricetidae; genus Peromyscus; species Peromyscus melanophrys. The sequence continues at coordinate 780 of CABHPR010109220.1, forward strand.
GAACAGAGTCCTACTTTACCCTGCGGCCTTCACTTACAGGGCAGCCCAAAGATTCGTCCATCTTTCCAGATATCTTTTTTTTTTTGGGAGGGGGGGAGCTTATTGTTTGTTTTTGAGATGAGGTCTCATACAGCCAAGGCTGCCTCAAACTTACTGTGTAGTGGAGGATGATCTTGACTTCCTGATCCCCTGCCTCCCGGTGCTGGGATTTCAGGTGTGGCCCTACCTAGCGCTTAGCTGTGTTTGTGGAGGGAAGTTATTCCTGCTCAAGGTGTTTGGTCCCTGAGTGGCTCAAAGGGAGACAGGGGAGAGGAATCACCAATGGACAGTGGGTCCTACATATCACACACAGGTTTTTCAGAAGAACACTTTCCCACCACAGTAGACGAGGACTTAAAAAGCCATCCAATCATATCATTCTCACTTTCAACAGAGTTAGCAGTGACTCTTTGGTTTTTCAAGACAGGGTCTCTCTGTGTAGTCCTGGCTTTTCTGGAACTCTCTCCATAGACCAGACTAGCCTTCTCACAAAGATTGACCTGCCTCTGCCTCCTGAGTGCTGGGATTAAAGGTGTGTACTACCACCTCCAGGCTAGCAGTAACAATATGATAGAGTATGTTGTGATGTTTCTAAAATAAAAATGTTGGAAAAAATTGCTGGTATGGTGGTGCACGCCTTTGATCCTAACACTTGAGAGGCAGAGGCAGGTGGATCTCTGTGAGTTCAAGGCCAGCCTGGTCTATAGAGCAGGTTCCAGGACAGCCAGAGCTAAATAGTGAGACCCTGTCATCAAAACAAAACAAAACAAAAATAATAATGCCGGAATTTTAGTACTTTGTTAAAATATTTCACATGACTGGAGAATTCATGTATTGAAGTGTATGTAGTTCGGCTATGAGTGGGCATGGGGCAAATAGGGCATTTTTGTATTCCATCTTCTAGGATGGCATCCACACACATGCTGTGAAGAGCTTAGCATACACACACTTACTGGCTTGCTTGTCCTGAGTTAGCTCTCCGGTCTAGGTGGGGCCTGGAAGAACACGGGGTTGACACTAGCAGACAAGGACTAGACTCAGTTTCCAGAAAATGAGAGTTCAAGGAATGCAGCAGAGACACAAGCATCACAGGTCTGACACCTAACCAGAGGGGCAAGATGACGACAACCTTTGTCGTCCTCCTGCAGCCTACTGGCTAGAGCCAGGTGAGAGGCAGCTTTTTTAGGATGGTAAATCACTTTTTTCTCGGATCACCTGCTCTCCGAACAAAGCACAACTCCCAGATTCAATTCTTGTCTCTGCTCATTGGCATTTGTGGTGACAGGGAATGCAAGCTCCAGTATTCCAATGTTGATTTGCTGTAGTGCACTCACAGAATTGTGTTACTCTTGCAATCTAATTTTAGGAACATTATCAAGAGCTCCAGAAGAAATTCCTTAATGATTAGCAGTCACTCCCCACTCCTGCCCCCTTGGGCTACCAGTATTTCGTTTTATTGCAAGGTTTCACAGGTTAACCTCTATGCCAAATCATTTACCAGTACCTTGTTATTTCATGGCCAAGTAATATTGTGTTTCTGTGCATATGCTACATTTGATTTATCAGCTGATGGACATTTGGGTTTGTATCATTTCAGGCTAGTATGGCTAGTGCTGTTATGAACATTGATGAACAAGTTTCTGCAGGTTCTTTAAAAAGAGTTATTTTTAGCCAGGTGTGGTGGTGCATACCTCTAATCCCAATACTCAGCTGCAGAGGCAGGCAGATCTCTGTGAGTTTGAGGCCAGCCTGGTCTACATATTGAGTTCCAGGACAGCTAGGGCCACGTAGAAAGACTCTATCTCCAAAAATATTTATTTTTATTTTTGTTTGTAATTATGTTGTATGCATTTGTGTCTGTGTGTGAGTATGCGCAAGTGAGTGCATTTGCCCTTGGAGGCCAGAAGGGGGCATTAGAGCCTCTGTAGTTACTTGGGTGCTGGGAACTGAACTCAGTTCCTCTAGAAAGTACCAAGTACCCTTAACTGCTGAGCTATCTCTCTAGCACACTCCCACTTTTTTCTTTTTTTAAAGACCTTGAACTGGCTTCAAACTCCTAGGCTCTGTCTCCCAAGTAGCGGGGACTACAGACACAAGCCACCATATGAGACAACTTTTACATGTAATTATCCTGGCACCATTTGTTAAACAAATGATCATTTCCCTCACTGAATCATCTTGGTGCTTGTGTTAAAAATTGGTCAAGGGAGATGGGTGGCAGTGGCGCACGCCTTTAATCCCAGCACTCAGGACGCAGAGCCAAGCGGATCTCTGTGAGTTCGAGGCCAGCCTGGTCTACAGAGTGAGATCCAGGACAGGCACCAAAACTACACAGAGAAACTCTGTCTTGAAAACACCCCTTCCCCCAAAAAAAGGGCTGGGGAGATGGCTCAGAGGTTAAGAGCACTGACTGTTCTTCCAGAGGTCCTGAGTTCAATTCCCAGCAACCACATGGTGGCTCACAACCACCTATAATGAGATCTGGTGCCCTCTTCTGGCCGTAGGGACACATGCAAGCAGAACACTGTATGCATAATAAATAAATCTTAAAAAAAAAAATTGGTCAAGGGTTAAAAATTAAGAGTACTGGCTGCTATTCCAGAGGACCCAGGCTCAATTCCCAGCACCCACATGATGGCTCTTACAACCATCTGTATGTAACTCTAGTCCTAGGGGAGCTGATGCTCTCTTCTGGCCTTTGTGGGGCACACATGTGGTACACAGACAAATACAGGCAAAAGATTCATACACATAAAATCAATAAATTTTTACTAATTAGTATGTAAACTTGTCAGTTTATTTCTAGGCTGTCAATATTGCTCCATTGATCTGTACATCTGTCCTTATGCCAATACCACACTTTTTTTTTCTTTTTTTCGTATTGGGAATAGAAGCCAGGGCACTGTGCTCTGAACCCGAGCTGTGAGCCCAGCACCACATAACTGTACCACTACTTTCGTCTTACAGTAATGTTTGAAATCTGGAAGTACAAGATCTCCTATGTGGCTCTTTAAAATTGTTTTGGGTGAGCTGAGCATGGTGACTCACCCTTTAATCCCACCACAGACTTGTGTGGTACCAGTCGAGGTCAGAAGAGGGTGTCCCCTGGAAGTGGAGTTAAGGATGGTTGTGAATCACCATATGGGTTCAGGGAACTGAACCCAGGTTCTCTGCAAGAGCAACAAGTACTCTTAAGCACTGAAGTATTCTCCAGCCCCACCTTAGCACTTTCTAAGTGGAAGATAATGTCACCTGCAAATGCTTGCTCTGTAAACCAGGCTGGCCTCGAATTCACAGAGATCCACCTGCCTCTGCCTCCTGAGCACCAGGATTAAAGGTGTGCATCACCACTACCTGGCTGTTTGTTTATTGAGACAGGGTCTTTCTATGTATGCACCACCATGACAAACAGGTAGCTAATTTTGAGACAGTCTTGTGTAGCCCAGGCTGGTCTCAAACTTGTTATGTAGCTGAGGATGACCTTTTTCTCCTGATCCTTCTTCCTCTCCCTCCTGATTTTGAGGATTATGGTCATGAACCATCACTACCAGCTGTCTCAGTGTCTTAAGACAGAAGGTTAAGCCACTGCACTGAGATATTTGTTTAGTGATGTAGTCACGTCAGCCACAGTAAATGCCTCTGTGAACGCTGCTCCCACAGCTGTTAAGTGCTGACGCGTCTGGTGTTGGCACACCCTTCTAGACTTCTCTAGGTTACTGCTTTCAGAGAGTATCTTTTTCTGTTCTTTTACTTTCAACTTATTTATGACTTTGAGTTTGAAATATGTCTCACACCTAGAAATTTAGCATTCCTGAGGCTGAGGCTGAGGCAAAGGACTTCAAGTTTCAGGCCAGCCTGGACTACATAACAAGACTGTATCTCAAAGAAAGAGAGTGGGGGTGGGGAGAAAGAAAGGCAGTGCTCTTGGCTGAAAGAAAGAAAGAAGCACAAGAAGAGAAAGACATGGCATTTTGTGCCTGGAATCCCAGTGCCGGGATGCAGAGTCGGGAGGACCTGCTGGCCAGTCAACCTAGACTAATCAAGGAGCCTCAGTTCAAAAAATAAGGTGGATGGTACCTGAGGAACAACACCCAGGGTGACCGCGTGGGCTACACACAGAGATGCACCTGCATGCATGAGCACACACACCATAAACGTGTGCTTTAGACAGCATGTAGCTGGATCTTCCTTCCTTCCTTCCTTCCTTCCTTCCTTCCTTCCTTCCTTCCTTCCTTCCTCCTCCCTCCCTCCTTCCTCCCTTCTTCCCTTCCTCCCTTCCTCCCTCCCTTCCTTCCTTTCTTTCTTCTTCTTCTTTTTTTTTTTTTTTGGTTTTTCGAGACAAGGTTTCTCTGTGTAGCTTTGCGCCTTTCCTGGAACTCGCTTTGAAGACCAGGCTGGCCTCGAACTCATAGAGATCCGCCTGCCTTTGCCTCCCGAGTGCTGGGATTAAAGGTGTGCACCACCACTGCCCGGCCCTTTCTTTCTTCTTTCCTTCCTTCCTTCCTTTCTTTTTTCCCCTCCAAACAGGCTTTCTCTATGTTACCCTGACTGTCCTAGAATTCTGTAGACCAGGCTGGTCTCACAGAGATCCACCTGCCTCTTTCTCCTGAGTGCTGAGATTAAAGGTGTGTGCCACCACCGCCTGGCTCACTCTCCACCTTTTAATGGAAAGTTCCATACATTTGCCCTGCATATAACCATAGGTACTGGCTTGCGCCATTTTGCTGTTTGCTGAATGTTAGTTATACATTGGGGCATCTATACACATAATCACTTTCCCTTCACAACCATTTTATAGTGGGCAAATGAATCAATACCTAAAAAGTCCCAATCATTGTGAGCTGAGCTAGGATCCCACCAGTGCAAACACGAGTTCTATCCCAGAGGTTACCTTGCTAGTCCCTGACTTCCTCTGTCACCAACCAGAGTCAGTCTGTACATGTTGTCAGAGAAATCTTTGAAAAATGTGAATTCACAGGACTTAGGAGGCAGAGGCAGGAGAATTCTAGGTTGGTGTGGGCTGCATAGTAAGTTCCAGGCCAGCCTGGGGTATACAGAGACTGTGCCTCTAAAAGCCAGTCAAACAGTCAATAGGTCATTTTTAATTAAAATAAGTAAATATGGAAATCTAGTCCCATCTCCCCTGTTTCTGATCCTCCAAGGGCTCCCACATGGGGGCTGCTTGTGCTGTTTCTCTCAAGACCATCATGGCCAATATCCATCACACACACACACACACACACACACACACACACACACACACACACACTGGTTTGTGGGTACATCCATCTTAACCCTTCCGAGAACCAAGAGGATCCCATAGATGGCTGTCACCAAGAGCTTCTGATCTGATTTAGTCCTGTCACACCTGATTCCAGGGTTTCCCCCTTTTCTCCCTGTGCAGTTTATGAAGACTCTGCAGGACTTGCTCACTGACCTTCATGCACTCAAGAACACTGTTGAAACCCTCCAGAAGGACGTGGACCTGATGAAGTATATATTTGGAAAGGTAGCCGTCTCTCGACCCTTACCCTTTGTTGCCATGCTGGTTAGACCTCTAGGGGCTAGGGCAGTAAGGAAAATTCTAGAAGGCCTGTTCTTAGAGAATATGACCATAAAGGGAAGAGAAGGGGTTTAACCCACCCTAGCCATTTGTCCTGTCCCCCTGAACTTTCTGTGGTCCCCCTACATTCCTCACTCTCCTTCCTTAAGCATCAGTTATCAGTAACAGAGACCCAGTTCATCTTGATTTAGGATAAATAATAGAATTTATTGTTTTACTTTCTAAATTGCTTCACATATGCTTTGTTTTTTAATTTATACGTATGGGTGTTTTGCCTGCCTGCATGTCTGTGCACTGTGTGCATGTCTGGTGCCTGCAGAGGCCAGAAGAAGGTGTCAGATCCCCTAGACCTGGAGATACAGACGGTTGTGAGCTACTTTGTATGTGCTGGGAGGTTTAGAGTTGTCCAAGAGTTGGCAACTCCAGAATTCAGTGTCACCAGCTCTCCCCTCACTGGAAGCATTAACCACACTAAAAAGCAGGAAAAACTGAGTACAGACACACAGACTCTTTCTATAACTCCAAGTCATCAGCCTGAACACAGCCTAGCCAAACATGGAACGGCACAGAATCCTGGAGCAAGAGGCAGCAGCCTCCATCCAGTCCACAGCTGATGCGATTGAGTCATTTTACCCCAAACAGTGTGGTTTAATGTGGCATTTGAGTGTCAGAATGATCTGGGGCTGGGTCAGGAAGCAGGACCTTGAAATGGTAGTGTCTTAGTTAAGATTTCTATTGCTGTGACCAAACACCATGACCAAAAAGCAAGTTGGGAAGGAAAGGTTTTATTATTTATTAGGCTTGCATTTCAGCATTGCTGTTCAGCACTGAAGGAAGTCAGGACAGGAACTCAAACGGCAGGATCCTAAAGGCAGGAGCTGCTGCCATGGAGGAATACTGCTTACTGAATCACTTCCTATGGCTTGCTCAGCCCACCTTCTTTTTTTTTTTCATTTAATGCCAAATGCTGTTTATTGAAGGAGAGAAGAGGTCTTAAATACAGGCTTACGGCACAATGGGAGAACCCTGGAGGGCAGAAGTTGGCTACCGATGTTTTACAATCTTGCATCTAAGCTATTAATGCCCATTATGTGGGATACACAGACAAGGAACCTCCCTTAAGCATTTAGGAGGGTGGAACCCGGGAGGGAATTAGCATAGGGAGGATATCAAGGTCAAGGTCAGCAAGCAAGGCAACAGTTACCCAAAACGAGGGCCAGGACCCTACAGGTCCCCCTTTTATTAAAAAATGAGCTTCTGACTTAGGTTGCTTGGGACGTCAGCAGGTCACCTTACCTGTCATGGAGACGCCTGCCCAGGCCACACAGGTGCTCTGTCTTAGGTTGGTGAGAGCCCCCCAGGCATCACCCGTCTCTGAATACTCATTTTCATACAGGCTCAATCGTGTGTGAGCTGCAGAGTTAACTGCTGCCAAAGATCTCAAAGTGGCACTGGGCTTGCAATCTGTGTGTTCGACACAGAAAAGACCAACAGAGGTCCTATCCCACCCATAGCCAGTAGTCAGCCCACCTTCTTATAGAACCCAGGACCAGAAGCCCAGGGATGGCACCACCTACCATGGGCTGGGCCCTTCCCATTGATCACTAAATGAGAAAAGGTCTTACAGTGGGATTTGAAGGAGGCATTTTCTCAGCTGAGGCTTCTTTCTCTGATGACTGCAGCTTGTGTCAAGTTGACACACAAAAGTAGGCTGTACCACTAGAAAGGACACCTTGGGGCAAGTCTGTCTGAGAAACAATTCCTTCTTGGCCCAGCTCTTGCAGATTTGTTTTTCTGTTTCATTTTCATCTGCTCTGTAACAGGTCTCTAACAGCCCAGCCTGGCCTCCAGCCTGATGGGTAGTAGAGAATGACTTGGGTCTTCTAGCCTTCCTGCTCCACAGCACAGTGCTAGGATCACAAGCATGCATAATCGCTCCTGGTTTTATGCAGCACTGGGGATAAACCTTGGGTCTCATATATGCTTAGCAAGTACTTTATCAACTGAGCTACACTGCCAACTTTCCTCATGAAGATTCTTTTTTGTTGTTGTTGGTTTGTCTTTCTTTCTTTCTTTCTTTCTTTCTTTCTTTCTTTCTTTCTTTCTTTCTTTCTTTTTTTTTTTTTTAGTAGGGGGTTCAAGACAGGGTTTCTCTGTGTAGCTTTTGGAGCCTGTCCTGGAACTCACTTTGTAGACCAGGCTGGCCTCAAACTCACAGAGATCCGCCTGGCTTTGCCTCCCGAGTGCTGGGATTAAAAGTATGTGCCACTACCGCCCGGCTGTTTTTGTTTTTTTCTTGAGACAGGGTTTCTCTGTGTATCTCTGGCTGTCCTGGAACTCACTCTGTAGACCAGGCTGGCCTCGAACTCACAGAGATCCACCTGCCTCTGCCTCCCCCAAGTGCTGGGATTAAAGGCCTGCTTCATCACTGCCCAGATAAGATTTTTTAATGGTCTACCCATTCAGTGTTCTGAAAAGCTCAGAGACTGTTGAATGTTTTTAGCCTGGCACTTCCCAAACTTTTTCTTTAATCTTTGGAACCCCTTTTCTTTCTTGGAAAATTCCATTCTTTCATTCCAAACTCAGTCACCTAATATGTTGAGAAGCAGCCAGGCTGGGACCAGAACCTGCACCCCAGCCTCAGATTAGGCTTCCTGGACAGGTAAACCCAGAAAGAATGGAGCTTGTTTGTGAAGACTTGAAAATACAGAACCGGAAGTTGGGTGCCCTGCAGCGGGAAGTGGTAAGATCCTGGGATTCTGGTCTCTTGCCCTGGGCAGTGGGAGCTGGAATGGGTATGAAGAACAGCATAGTCTGGAAAGGGTTTCAGTGAACAAGAACAGGTAGTCATACCTATGCCATCAACACCCACCCCCAGCCCTACCCTGGCTCACCCTCATTCTCCATCCCACTGCACAGGTTACCCTCCAGGAGAGGCTTCGCTCTGTCCCCCAATCTGAGGACATGGTGCTCTGGAGTGGCCTCCATGAGGCCATGTTCACTCAGGTGAGTACAGGAGGAGGAGGGGGATGAAGGTATCATGAGACCAGACAGTCAACTCAGCCCCTCCCCTGCAGGCATCTTCTAAGCCGGAACTGGATATGTCCAACGCATGGCAGAGCATGTCCTCTATTCCGGAGAGGCAGTCTGAGGATGGTGGCCACCCCCTCCAGAGTGCCATCCCTTTTCAGACAGTCGTGCATTTTGAAGCTGCAAGAGCCCTCGAGGAGGAGGAGCTCGCTCAGACCCTTGAGTTTAGAGGCCCTCCGGGGCCAGAGCAGGCTCAGGCCTCCATGTCTCAGTTTGTCACTGGGTCTGCATTTGGGCCTGGGAATGTACCAGGGCCTAGTGGAAGGCCTGGTTTCATCCCAGCCCCTTGGTCTAGGCCTGGACTGGCTGCCCCAGGTGCATGGCCCTTACCACCAAGAGGCTGGCCTGGGGCTAACGCTTGGCCTATGGGTACCTTCCAGCCTAGTCTAGGTCCATTTGGCCCTCAAGGCCAGATGTACAGGGCTCCTTTCCCAGCCATGGAAGTTGGATCATCATGGCCTCAGCCACTGCTGCAACACCAAGGTTCTAAAGCAGGAACCCACCGGCTTTCAGATCTTCAAGAAATTGACTATCAATATGAGTTCATTGAGGAGTCTCAGGAAGAGATACCTAAGGATGGGGATTCCCAGGATGGGATTTCCATGGAAGAGTCTTCCCAGGAGGAGATTCCCAAGAAAGAGGCTCCCCAGGATGGAATTCCCAAGAAAGAGGC
>CABHPR010109221.1:0-20819 GCA_902168415.1 Peromyscus melanophrys
GGAGCTGGGTTGTACACACTCTGCAGAGACAAGATGAGACACAGCACTGCTTGCCAAAAATCCATCAGAGAATAAATATAGGGAAAAAATCTAATTTACAATGAGGATTTCCAACTGAAAAATTACCATCTCTCTAAACTTTGGAGCATAAAATAAGCAATTTGTCATCATGTGTTATACTTAGATAAACCAAGTAAAATAGAAAATCAAGCACATTATCAAAATTAACTATTGTTTTTCTCTATGTATGTGTGCCCAACTATATATACCTTCTAAGACAAACAAAATAGCTCATTAAACTTTATACCAATGCCATCCTACATACCTGTACTTGGAGATTTAATAGGCCCCCAACATCTAGGTAATTGAAAGCTATCTATGACCATGGATTTGCCAGAGCTATGAAAGTCTTAACATAAACAATCAAGTCTTCTGATTTCTCTCTCTCTCTCTCTCTCTCTATATATATATATATATATATATATATACATACATATACATATACACACATACATACATGAACTGTGAAGGGGCTGGGAGCTTGTTTGTTTGTTTTTATTTTTGTTTGGTTTGTTTTTTCCCCCTACTTTTCATCTAGCCATTTTGTTTGTCCCAGTTTCACAGATGCTAGAAGAAAGTGTAAGACTCTTGGTGAGAGGCATAGAATCCTGTTACTACAGGTCTAGAAAAGAAAATGAGCCCCATGGTCATTGAAGCCCCCTCCTAGAGGACAAAAGCAAGTGGTCCAGGCGGACACTCCCTGCCCAGTGCATTTACACTGTAAATCAGGAACCCTGAGTTGAGGCAGCTACAAACTTCCTTTATCCAGTGAGTATTTCATTCGCCTGCCCTTTGCTCTCAAGCACACACTTCTCTCTTCAGTCTTGCTTATTATACATCCATCTTTAGAAACTGACCCGTTCAATCAGACTCTGATTGTGCGGAAATCTAATATTCTAATGAACAATCTCCCAATCTCTGATACCTTTGAGCTCTCATAGAATGTGCTTTCTATTCTGTATCCTGTTATCTTAAATTTGTATTTCTAGGAAAACACACAAAGTCCCAGAGTAAAATGTGAATGTCAGCACTGGAAAGATGGCTCAGTGGTTAAGAGGACCTATTACTCTTGAAGGGAACCCAATATCAGTTGTCAGCACCCAAGCTGGACAGCTTACAATTACTGTAACTTTAGTTCAGTGTCCTCTTCTGACCTCCATGACACCTAAGTCCACAAACACATACCCATACACAGACACACATACAGTATCTAAGATAGATAGATAGACAGACAGATGATAGATTCCCCCCCCCAAAAAAAAATTCTCATACCAATGTATATAGTGAAATGGCATATGTTTTGTATTCACAACATAGTAATTATTTGCCTGATTGACTGGTACTAGGGATTACATTCAACCTGAAAAATACAATAGATTTTCCTGAGATTTTCTTTTCTCCTCATGATGCCAGCATCCGGACTTTGACAAATACAGAAATGTGGATGATTGAGACCGCACAGAACACACACCAGGCTAGTCCCCGTCTCACTCCCCAGTTTCTCTGTCTACGCCAGAGAGAAACAGTTTATGTCCAGAACATGATGTGGTTAAACACATGGACGGTTAGCTAAAACTATTTTGTATGGTGTCTTTGAGAAGAGAGGAAAATGTAGAACAGAGGATTAAATAGAGTTAAAATGAACTCCAAGATAAAGTGAATTTCAAAACAAAAGCCATGGATACATTTTAACAGTCAAAATGTAGGAAAATGTATGTGTTTCTGGAGAACTGACGACAAAATTCAGTATGTTTTTCTGATGAAACTGCCTAAGAGGAATTTGGTAGATATACATGTATTGATAAATAGCTTTGTTTTCTTTAAACATTGGTGATAGGATTTCCTATAAGACAAAATTAAAAGCAATTGCAATAAAAATAAAAAAGAACATCGAAAATTAGACTCAGAAAATAAAAAATAGTACTTGGAAAATATAAGCACCACAGTTTCTTTATAATAAATTGTTTCACAAAAATGTATAAGTAGTGTTTGCTGAGTAAATATAACAGAAGACAATCATTTACATCTTAAATACATTTTTACACTGAAGATAAATATACGAAAAACTCAGAACATTTGAATATCATAGATTTTATTTTGTATGAAAAATATTGAATATGCCAAAATCTATACCACAAAAAACTATTAAAAAGAAAATCATTTGAAATGTAAATATCTCACAGATGAGGTAAAGGGGCAGAGGAAATGAGGCAGGGTTTGGAGAAGAAATGGTGAGTTTCTGGTAGTTAAGGTAATTAACCTTTTGTAGAATTGTTAAAAATGTTGTTCAAATACACTGCTAATTTTCCTTCAGATTGTAGAAGCCATTGTTTGGCAGAACAGCAGAAAGAAAGGAAATGAAAACCAGAATCCACCTACCTCCACACAGAAGGCACAAACTACAAATGGCAGATGCTGAATTCCTTTTTTTTCTGGTATGCATCTTTCTTCTGGTGTTTCACCTGAGGGTCCTCATGCCAGTAAGAAACAACTTTCAAAACAACATCTACCAAGATCCTATTTACAGTGAAAACTGTGAACATAAAATAGTTGATACTGTATTGTGAATAAGGCTCATGATTCTCACTCTGTATCATATAAAGAGTATTTGTGCTATTATTCCATGTTGTACTAAATGCTGTAGCTCAAGTGCATTGTGCAGGGGTGCTGTCTTCCTAATGCTGTGCCCCATCTAGTTGGTTGTTAAAGGAGAGATAGATATGATAAGACAAAGGCGCTGTGCTAGGAGTATTCACAAAAACAAAGATGCTGAAAGACTAAGGTTATGGGACCTTTAAGAAATGGAATTTTAATGGAAAAAGCACATCACAAGAGGGGCAGAATTCGAGGCACCAGGGGCAGGTTTTGTGTGTTTATCTTCTGTAAGGATAAAATGTTATCAGCCCGCTTCCTGATCCTGCTGCCTGCCACAGTGGACTTTATTCCTTTGGAACCAGAAGACAAAAGACCCCACAATATTGTACACCCTAAAAAACTTATCTGGAGTCAGAGAATAGAACAGCCACTAGATATAGAGGCCAGAAAATGGTGGCACACACACCTTTAATCCTAGCATTTCAGAGGCAGAGATCCACCTGGATCTCTGTGAGTTCAAAGCCACTCTGGAAACAGCCAGGCATGGTGACTCACACCTTTAATCCCAGGAAGTGAAGGCAGGAAGCAGAAAAGTATTTAAGGCGTGAGGACAAGGAACTAGAGCTGGTTAAGCTTTTAGGCTTCTAGCAGCACAGTTCAGCTGAGATTCATTCTGGATGAGGACTCAGAAGCTTCCAGTCTGAGGAAACAGGATCAGCTGAGGAATTGGCAAGGTGAGGTGAGATAGCTGTGGCTGTTCTGCTTCTCTGATCTTCCAGCGTTGACCCCAGCACCTGGCTCCGGGTTTGTTCTCATTAATGAGACCATTTTTAGGATTCGTGCTACAGGACTCTCCTTTCTTAGGTCGATTTGGTCAGAGTGTTTTTATCACAGAAACAGAAAAAAAAAAAAAACTAATATAGACATCCACAATAAACAGAAAAGCAGATGCTGCTAGGTTTCCAACAGTTCTCATTTTGTTTTGTTTATTTTTTACCACAAGTAACCATGCTTTTTTTTTAACTATAAGAATCTTAATATAACTAAGACATTGTCTATTAACCATGTCTGTAAAAATTCTACTGCTAAGTAGTACTAGACGTGAAACAGGTAGTAACACATTTGGGGTGATACAGGTTCAGTCATGTGTCATCTTCCTTCAGTTTTTAACATTGTGAGCTGCTGTCCCTTTTTTTTAAATGGTTGCTGGCTTATTAAGCCACAGCTGTCTAAATCAGCAACTGCAACTCCACTGCTATCAGCAGTGGTTAGGCCGCAAGTGCCGTAGCCAGAGGGAAATCTGTTTCCTCTGGTTCCAACTCTCGCAAAGCTATGAAGGGAACTTAACTAAACCTCTTTCCCTCTAAACAACTCAAGATTCAAAGGTTAAGGTGGAATTCTTTCTCACCTGGCTCCTCCCTACCACTTCCTGTCAGCTAGTTGCTGACTCAGCCTCCTGGCCGCACGTGAATTTTATTTAATCAAACACATCTTTGCATCATTAAACAAACATTCCAGAGCACAAACAAGAAATAGTATTCTACAACAGTGAGCAGATACATGCATGTGCTTTATGCTTTTAGCATTGTTTGGGGCAGAAGAGAGGCTTGCCAATCATTTCAACCAGGTTACTATACTGAATTGCTCTTCATTTTCATCCACCTATAAAGTGACACTTGACTCCCAGCTTTAGGACATGCTCCTTCTTATCCTTGTTCATTCAAAGGCTCACTTGACTCTCCCATGTAATTTTCATGTTCAATCTTCATGGCCACAGGCAGGAACACACACACACACACACACACACACACACACACACGAAAAGAAAGAACGAAAAAAAATTGTGAAGAGATTTCTCATTTTAGAATTAAAAACAATTTTCAAAATTATTTGACAATTTTATATATGCATGTAATGTACTTGACCTATTCACATCTCATCACCTTCTCTTAGGCCCTCACTCCCACTTGTAAGACAAATTACTAAACAGTCTTATCAATAAAAAAAAAACAAAACAAAACCAGGAGCCAGATATTGGGGTAAAAACTGAGAGATCAGGGAAGCAGAAAGAAACCAGCCACATTCTTACCGCTAGAAATCCTCAGCCAAAAAGAGACCTACTTCCTGTATACCCACGCCTATATGCCTTTCTGTCCCTTCCCTCTTACTTCCTCTCTCCGCCTAGCTACATCACTTCCTGTCTGTTTGTACAGACCTCCAGACCTCCATGGTTAGTGCTGGGATTAAAGGTGTGTGCTACCACTGCCTGACCTCTATGTTTACAATAGTGGCTAGCCTTTTCCTCTGATCCTCAGATAAGCTTTATTGGGATGCACAAATAAAATATCACCACACCAACTGAGTTTCAACCATTCTTCTCAACAAACTCCCTCCTACTCCCATGTTTGTTTGACCCACTGAGTTTAATGATGATTGCTTGCATTATAGCATGGATAGAGGATAATTTACCAGAGTACAGCAAATTAACCAATGGCTACACCACTCAAGAAATATGACTCACCATCCCCCAGCAATGATTATGCTTAACATCCCCTCTTTGTGTACCAGCCTACAAAGATCCTTGTCCTCTGTATGTACCTCAACTGTGGATAGAAGCAAAGGAGTTCATGTATGTCTGAGGACTCAGTCCTTATCATAGTTACTCTATCAAAGCCAGACTTCTCTCAGATCCGTTTCCTATTCTCAGCATCCATTTCTCAAAACTCAGACTAGAATATTCAGATTGACTTGAGCGTAAACATCTGCCCCCATTCATTGCTTTCAGTTTATCCAACGATCCAGGTTTTACAGATCCTCTTTTTCTGCTGCTGATAATACATTTCATTTCAGCAATAACTTTTGACTGAGATGTACTGACCATCTTCTCTCTCCCATTGTAACAGGCAATTAGTAATCTCTGATTCAGACCTATATAGCCACCTGTCACAAAGAAATGGCAACAAAGGAAAACTAGCCTCGCTAAGGTCAAAGAAAGAATTTTTTTTACAAGTTATTAACTTATAAATCCCTGATGACAGATTAAATTAATTTTCAAATACATTTGTATGGAATTGAGACCAATTCTGAGAGTTTATCAACCATTTCTTGAGTGTAGCAGCAATTTGGGAGCAGGGTCTAGTCTTGAAGTCACTGTGTAATAAGTATCAACCAGATTTTAATTTATGTAGTATAAAATGACTGTCTAACCATCTACTTCTATCATAGTGGATAAGAAAAATACCTAAATCTAATCTTTCTGCTGGCTTACTAAAAGGGTGTTTATTTGTTTGTTTGCTTGTTGTCCTGTAGCAAGATTCCAATAAAATTTTGACACATAAACACTAATTTACTTGGAAAAAAGCCCCCATGTTATTTCTTAAAACTACTTTTTATTTGTATCTGTCCTCATATTCCTACCAGGATAGATTGATTCTGACAGAAGATATGAAAATCATTCATTTCTTACCTATTTTTTTAAGTTGTAGACATAGGACAATAGCATCTATGTTGTTAAAACTAAACAATTTTGTTCACTGAAAATGGATCCAAATAAAAACAGAAAAATGAAGAGAAAGAGGACATGAAACAATACTAGCAAAACCAAAGAAGGTAATGGCATTTGTAGGAAATGATTCTGAATCATTGAAATGTCATTTCTATAAGATGAGTCCAAGGTACAATGCAAAGTTGAGAAGCCAAACAGCATGCTGTGAAGGAGTCCAAGGGTCAGATAGGAAAGCTTCTTTTGGATCACAAACTTGGGGACTTATTGAGGATGGTTAACAAACATTGAACACAACATAAATGATGCTTAATTTAGGTGAGAATGGGAAGAGTGTAATAGGCTACAAGGACTTCTAAGAAACACAGAAGTGAAAATGCCTCATGAGTTTTATTACAGTGTCAGTGTGTGCTAGTTAAATCTGAATGTAGTGCTTCCAGACTTGACATCAGTCTGAGACTGGACCTCTCCATAAACGGAGGCATCATTGTTCCTGAGGGTAGACTCATCGCTCTCCATTCATGTGTTCTAGGAGTTCAGAGTCAGTCTAATAACCACAGTGAAAGGCACAACAGAAAATTTGGGTTAGAAACACATGAAATAGATGACATCATTATTCTAAAAGGAGGTCGGGTAGCAATCTCCGATGAAGTGATTAGACACAGAGGAAGAGAAATCTTTTAAGATAATACTTGAAATGTTTTTATGTCAATTAAGAGACATGCAAGAGGCAGTAGTGTTTGGGAAGAAACATACATATACACACATATGTGTCTGCATTTGGTTGTTTGGTTGGTTAGTTGAGTAATTGTGTGTGCACACATGAGCACACACACATGGTGCATATATCTGTGTTTGTTAGGCAGGGTCTCAGGGATCTAAGGCTGCCCTCAAACTCACTATGTAGCTGGGATAAGTCAGAAGTTTTGATCTTCCTATATCTACCTTCCTAGTGCTAGGATTAATGGTCTACCCTTACATGCCCAGTTCTCCACCACTTACTTTTTTAATTTTATTTTTAAAAAAGTTTTTCTTCATTTTACATACCAATCCTGGTTCTCCCTCCCTCCCCTTCTCTCACCCTCTCCCTTCCTCTCCCCATCCTACCTCCCATCCACTCCTCAGAGAGGGTAAGGCCACCCTTGGGGAGTCAACAAAGTCTGGCATACTAAATTGAGGCAGGATCAAGCCCCTCCCAGCTGTGTCAAGGCAGAGCAGGGTATCCTGCCTGAGGGAAAATAACCTACATCCAGTAACTAATGGAAACAGATGCAGTGATCCACAACCAAGCACTGGGCTGAGCTCCTAGACTACACTTATTTTTAATGTAAACTTTACTCCAAGTGAGTATAGGCCTTGTTGTGGTTGGTCCTTTGTGTGGGAAAACAGAGGACCCATCACAGTGTTCAAATTTTGTTTTTTCTCACTACAGACCAACAAGCATCTATATGCTTTTTGTTTTTTTACTGTTTTCCAACAGCCAGAAAAAAAGGTGGGGGAACATTCTAAATAATGCTGGCCATTACACATATAGTACTTACATTGTGTCTCTACTGTTCTATGTAATTTATAATTTAATTCCCAAATCATTTAGTGTTGAAAGCAAGTCTTTGAGTTAATTTCTGTCACTGGCCCCATTGTACAGTTGGGGAAGCTGTGTTGGACAAGGTGAAGATTTTCACTGAAGTCACATATCAAGGAAGATATCCAAGCAGCCAAGTGGGTCATAAATTGTATGTCCTGTGTGTAAACATCCCTTCCACTTACTAAGTAATCTTCTCCCACGAAAGTTGCTTTCAATTACCTCTTATAACTGTACAATATTTCTCTGAGTTTCATCAGAGGATTATTTTCTCAGAAAACAGTAGTTTAAATAAACTCTGTGAATCTTCTCAGCAACTCAAACTAGGCAGAAACCCTGAAGTCTAGCTCCTGATCTTTAATGATGAAAGTAGTTTCTTTTTTCTTTTCTTTTTTTTTCCCAGGGGTGAAAGCCTTAGAGATCAGAGAAATAGTGAGAGCCACCAACTAACCTTACCGCACCACACCGCTGTAGCTTCCCAAAAGAGAGCTTCTCCCAGTCTAACCTGTGCCTTTATTACCTTGCTGTTCTGCCCTCTCATTGGCTATCTTAGCCCAGCTACCTCACTTCCTTGTCACTGCCTGTCTGTACAGAGCTCCAGGTCTCTATGGTTGGTAATGGGATTAAAGGCATGTGTCACCATGCTTGGCTGTTCCCTAGTGTGTCCTTGAACACACAGAGACTCTGCTTGCCATGTGATCAGATTAAGGGCGTGTGCTACCTCTGCCTGACTTTTGTTTATGGCTGACTATTACCTCTGATCTCCAGGCAAACTTTACATGAAATTTGAAAGTAGTTTCTATTCTGCTGGATTATTATAATGAAATTAAGTTGAAACATGTCCAATACTGTTCTTGACATATAACCTCTCTGTGTATGTGTCTGATTTTGGAATTATATAAAGATTATTGAAATATATAAACCAATACATGCATAAATTCTGATACTCAGCATTATGGGCAGCGCTATAATTATTGTTTTATAAATGAGGGGTTAAACATCAAGTTAACTGCTTGACTCAAAACCTCCTTATCACCAAATTATAGAAGCCAGATTTTTAATAGATGTTTTAAAAAACCTAATCTACCAGAAAGGCCCAATATCTGAATAAAAGAGTTCAATAGCAAAGAATAAGTAAAAATATTATTGACTAAGTGAGTGACCATCCTCTATTCATCCCTAATGAAACGTCAGTGGCCCCACTTGTATTCAATTGTTCTTTAGTACATTACAAACTTTTGCTTGTACGTCCACCCAGCCAACAACTTCCCCATTTTTCTTTAATTATTCTGTTACATTATTCTGTTTGTATCATATGTAACAATAAGATTAGTTTATAAAAACCTCATCAACATTTTGTTATGTTGATTGGAATTGACAGTGCTAAATCTGAGCTTCCTCAAAGGAACAAATATTTCTTTAGACATATTCATTTTCATTGTATTTGGTAAATGTATTTTGCCTTTGCCTTATTGTTCAATATATTTTCTGAGGATCAGAATATTTGTAACAATATCATCAATGTTTATTAAAGTTCTATTTTCAATAAGTTGAAATATTTGTAATCAATAAACAGTGTGACCTTTCACAGATTCACACTTTGCATTGTTGTGTTTTGAGGTTTGTTTGTTTGTGTTTGTCTTTTGAGAGAGTGTCTTGTGCAGCTTAGTCTGGATTCAAAGGTAATGTGTCACGAATGTTTGTCTTGAACTCTTTATCCCCCTGCCTTCACCTCTGCAGAGAGCTGAAGTAACAAGAGTGTACTGCTATATCTGCTATATCTGTATTAAAAAAATAGATTGTTTTTATTTATGTGTGTATGTGTGTGGGATCAAGGGTACTGGAAGTCAGATGTCTCCAGAGCCTAGAAGAAGATGTCGGATAGATCCCTTGGAGCTTCAGTTACAGGTGATTATGAGCTGTCTAACACTGGCCCTGGGACCTGAACTTGGGTGTTCCACAGAGCAACATGTTCTCTCAACTGATGAGCCATCTTTCTATCCTCAAGACCTATTCCTTTATTTGTGTTCAACCACTTACACAAACAGAATCCACCTTCTCACTTAACCTCCGTGGAGACAAACTGGTGAGATTCTCTAAAACTTTGTTTAAATTCCGTTCAAGTACCCATTGGGATGCAAGATGCTGCTGTGGGTCACCCTGTCTGGACACCCCTTGGGGGAAGGGGGTGAGAAGACATGGCGTCAACAACACAGACAGCAGGAGTCAGGTGAGATGTAAGCATCGAATCTATATACCCCTTCTGATTTCCCATTGGCAGCCAGAGACTCTCTTAGCTGTGTGGTCTCTTGCTCATTGGCCCCCAGTATTCTGATGGTCATGAGTCACCAATCACCAGGTACAGTGGCAGACTCCAAGATGCAGTTTTATCAGGCTAGCGAGCAGATCTCCTCAAATAATACTCACTGCTAGCAAAATGGGTTCATGTGCCCCAAACAAATACTACTCTATCTCTTAAATATATTCTTGCATATTAGAAATTAATTTTTGTTGTTCAAATCTTAGATGGTCTTTTAATAAAAATCCCAGAGCAGATATCAGGATGAAAGCTGAGAGAAGCAGAACAGCAGCCACTAGTTCTTATCTCTACAACATCCTCAGTCTAAAGAGAGTGAGTGCCTGTCCCCTCACACTTTATATAACTCTCTCTGCTGAGACATCATGTCCTAGGATTACAGGACTGTGTGCTTCAAAATACTGGGATTAAAGGTGTATGTGCCACCACTGCCTGATGTCTATGTCTAATCTAGTGGCTGGCTCTGTCCTCCGATCCTCAGGCAAGTTTATTAGGTTACACAATATATCACCACAAATTTTAAATGAAAACACTAGAGCAATGGCAAAACTAAGATCTACAGCTCCCAAGAGAGATTCCAATTCAGCTACAACAGCTAGACTGAGGCAGAACACCCATATAGTTGAAGAAGTTCCTCTGTGGTTCAGCTACGTTCATTGACTGAGAAAACTTCTTTGCTTTTCAATGAATGATAAACCACCTCCTTCAGTCAGTAGTGAATTTTCCAAGCTAGCTGAAATAATTTTTGAAAGAGAAAATATTTAAAATACCACCTAAGTTTATACCAAGCAAATCTTCTTCTCTCACAACATATTATTTAATGTTCATAATTATTATACTAGTATTCATTTTTGTTGTCACATATACTATTTGACATCAAATAAAAGTTCTCTTTATATCTGAGATGAACTATAAGAAACCCTCTTTCTGAATCTTCTGTACAAAAAAGGCTAGCAAGCTTTTTCATCATCTAATAAGATGATCAGGTGGGTTTTTTCCTTTCATTTTGTTTATATGGTGGATTACATTGACAGATTTTTGTATGTTGAACCATCCTTGCATTTCTGGGATGAAGCCTACTTGATCATGGTGGATGATTTTTTTGATGTGTTCTTGAATTCAGTTTGCCAGTATTTTATTGAGTATTTTTGCATCAACATACATGAGAGTCTATAATTCTCCTTCTTTGTTGCATCTTTGTGTGGTTTGGGTATCAGGGTAATTGTAGACTCATAAAAAGAGTATGGCAATGTTCCTTCTGTTTCTATTGTGTGGAGCAATTTGAGGAGTATTGGTATTAGCTCTTCTTTGAAATTCTGGTAGAATTCTCTGCTGAAAACATCTGACCCTAGGCTTCTTTTGATTAGGAGAGTTTTAATGACTGCTCTATTTCCTTAGTGGTTATAGATCTGTTTAAATTGTTTATCTGATTTTGATTTAATTTTGTTATGTTTTACATGATTTGCTAAATGGTCTTATTAATAAAAAACCTGGAGCCAGATATTAGGGTGAATGTTGAAAGATCAGAGGGATAAAACAAGCCAGCCACAAGTTCTTACCACTAAGAAATCCTCAGCCCAAGAGAGCTACTTCCTGTATATTCACGTCTATATACCTTTCTGTGACCTGCCATCCTACTTCATCTCTCTGCTCAGCTACATCGCTTCCTCTTTCTGCCCAGCTCTATCACTTTCTGTCTGTACAGACCTCCAGACCTGCATGGTTAACTAGTGCTGGGATTAAAAGCATATGCTACCACTACTGGCTCTCTTCCCAGTGTGGCCTTGAACTCACAGAGATCCGGATGAATCTCTGCCTCCTGAATGTTAGGATTAAAGGCGTGTGCTGCCACTGCCTGACCTCTATGTTTAATATAGTGGCTGGCTTTGTCCTCAGATCCCCAGACGACCTTTATTTGTTAGAGCACAAATAAAATATCACCACAGTATGTGGTACCTATCCAGAAAATTGTCCAGTTCTTTTAGATTTTCCAATTTTGTGGAGTACAAGTTTTTGAAGTATGACCTGATGATTCTCTGGATTTCCTTGTTGTCTGTTGTTATGTCTCCCTTTTCATTTCTGATTTTGTTAATTTGGATATTCTATCTCTGCCTTTTGGTTAATTTGGATAAGAGTTTGTCTATCTTGTTGATTTTCTCAAAGGACTAACTCTTTATTTCGTTGATTCTTTGTATTGTTCTCTTTATTTCTATTTTACTGATTTCAGCCTTCGGTGTGATTATTTCCTGGCATCCATTCTTCCTTTGTTAGTTTGCTTCTTTTTGTTCTAGAGCTTTCAGGTGTGCTGTTAAGTAGCTACTGTGAGATTTCTTCAAGTTCTTTATGTAAGCATTTGGGGCTATGAACTTCCCTCTTAGTACTGCTTTCATGGTGTCCCATAAGTTTTGGTATATTGTACATTCATTTTCATTGAATTCTAGGAAGTCTTTAATTTCTTTCTTTATTTCTTCCTTGACCCATTGGTAATTCAGTATGTGTTGTTGTTGAATTCTAACTTTAAGCCATGGTAATCTGATAAAATACAAGGGGTTATTCCACTTTTTTTTGTATATGTTGAGATTTGCTTTGTGACCAAGTACGTGGTCAATTTTAGAGAAGCTTCCATTGGATACTAAGAAGAAGGTCTATTCTTTTTTGTTTGTGTGGAATGTTCTGTAGATGACTATTAAGTCCAGCTTAGACTACCAGCAATAGTGGTGAGGGTGCCTGAACTGGCCTGCCCTGGTAATAAGATTGATGAATAGCCTAACTGTCATCATAAAGCCTTCATCCAGTAATTGATGGAAACAGATGCAGAGAGCCACAGCCAAGCACCAGACTGAGCTCCAGGAGTCCATTCAAAGAGAGAGATGAGGGATTATAGAAGCAAGGGGGGCTCAAGATCATGATGGGGAAACCTACAGAGACAACTGAATCAAACCTGTGGGGACTCACAAGCTTTAGATCAACAGCTGTGGAGCCTGCATGGGACCGGACTAGGCCCTATGCATATGGGAGACAGTTGTATAGCTTGATCTGTTTGAGGGGCCCCTGGCCGTGGGATCAGAATCTATCCCTGCTGCATGAGCTGGCTTTTTGGAGCCCACTACCTATGATGGGACACCTTACTCAGCCTTTATGCAGGGGAGAGGGGCTTGGTCCTGCCTCAACCTAATGTGCCAAGCTTTGCTGACTCTCCATGGGAAGCCTTACCCTTTTGGAGGAGGGAATGGGGGGGAGTTGGAGGGGAAGCCTGGGGGGAGTGGGAGGAGGGATGAGAGGGATATGTGTGGTTGGTATGTAAAATCAATAAAAGTTTTCTTAAATAAATAAATAAAAAGGCTGGCAAGCATACCTGAGTCAGTAAAACTTTCAATATTCTTCCTATCTAGACATTGTCACCAACCACTGGGTTCAAAATATGCATACTATCAGTGTAGAAATAATAAACCTTCATTTGAATTACACTATAATATTTGATCAAGGGACTATGTTTTTTTTTTCTTCCCAGAAACTGAAACATAAGAAACAGTGCACTTTCCATCATTGAAACACTATCAAACTGTATGTTTTTTCTCTACCAGCCAGCTTATGTCTGATTCTTAGAAATGAAGTCTATACAAACTTGTAAATAAACAGTATAGTTTGGGGCAATTGTTTCTGATTTTTGAGAGTGGTTTACTGCTATAATCATTGTTTGTTGATGGCCTCTTTACTTAGTTACTTAAACCATATTCTCTATTCAGTAAATAATTCTTTATGTGTTACCAATAGTATCTATGAAATTTACTAAGGAGCAAAAATATCTGAAATACAACATGTGTTTGTACCAGTCAAATGTATTTCTGGCCATTTTTTCTCTCACAATATTATATATTATCTAATGTTCATAACTCTAATATCCAGAAGACATTGCTAGATGTCAGAAATGTTGCATCCATGATATGATAGACACAAATTTAACAATAGTCATTTTAAAAAGTTCATGGGTTTAATTGAAAAAAAAAATCGCTTTAGAGATCATGCTGTGGTTCAAGTGCAGAGGACTGAAGTTATCCCTATCCCTTGTGGAAAACAGCTAGAAACTTAGATTTACTATTCTCACACAGTGTGTGTGTGCGTGTGCATGTGCGTGTGCGTGTGCGTGTACGTGTGTGTGTGTGTGTGTGAAGTTTGAAAAAAATAATTCATTTGACCTTCATATATTAGATATTTTCTGTCAACTTCAGTCATTTAATTTGAATGTTTTTAAAGGCTTTTTTATTTTTGTATTTTTAAAGACTTTTAAGAGATAATATAAGTGAAAATGTGTGAAACCATGAAAATTTTGATATTCTGAGTGCCAGCTAGTTCATAGTCACGCTAACAGCCAAATCGCAGGGCTGTGGAAGCATCTGATCCCTCGTTGGAGTACTTTGACTTTATTCCTGCCTGACCCAATTCACTGCACACTCCCTGAACTGCAGGTGGCTAGTTAGCTGTGTAATTACAGTCCCACAGTTGAGGTTTAATACTATGGACTCAATTTAGTTGTGCAAAGAGAATGCAAGATCACCACACAGATTAGCTCTCTAAAGACTTTTGATCCTTTTGTATTTTAATAAATTTTCCAAATGCTATTATTGCTTCTTTTAAAGACTTGGTTCCTGAAATCTTTTGTTCTTTACAAGCTTAATATCTGCTGAAGAAAGCTGCGGAAAAATGTTCAATAATGGAAACACTAAGCCCCATTCGCATAATCAACGGAAGCTTTCAGGCCTTATCGAGCTTTTATCAACTGTTCATTACATTCTATCCTTTAAGCTCATGCTGACTTTACTGTTGAACTTTTCTTATTTCTTGTTTTGCTTTGACAATTTTTGTCTCTCTGTGTTGACTTTTGGAGAGAATGCATATTTCTTTCTTTTTTTATGGATTGTCTCAGTGTTCAGTGTTGATAATAGTTCTTAATTCAACAATCCTCACAAGTAATTAGTAAATTTTCTTACATATAGGGTCCATAATTCATGTTCCATCTATGTTATCACTGTCTTAAAGTTAAATTGAACTCAGAAAGCATTTAGCAATGATTAGTTTCTGGAACACATTCACAGATGTGCATTCACTTACCTTCATTCCAGTTTATTAAAATGAGAGTCATATTACTATGATTTGCTTTTATACTTAAAACGCTAAGTTATAGGTGAAAAATAGTGAAATGTCTTTGAGTTTTAAATGCATTTAATTTTCTAAGTGTATCCATTCACCTACAACCCCAACCATCATTCATTTGCTATTCATTCACTTTAGGAAGTATCTTGTTTACTGTATAGGTGAACACACTTGATTAGAGACTCAGAGTTTAGTAACTAGGAGGACCACAGTTTGATATTATGAAAGGAAACTGTCATGTATGAAGTTCATGTCCAAGAACCACACAATTGCATTATCAAAAATTACAAACATATTCCTGATGTTGTAAGTTTATAATCTTGTATTGGGCCACATCCAGAGCTATTCTTGATTGCACAAAGCCCACAGGCCATGAGCCACCTGCATCTGAAAGATAAATTGTTAAATATGCTAGAATTAATGGCTTAAAGAACAGGGCATATAGGAACTAAAATTTCCAGAACAATCTCTGCTTCAGAGATTAGGCAGAAATCAGGGGGAGTGACATTTGAGTTGAATTACAAAGAATATGTAAGACCACCAGATGAAAATATATTTAAAAACATAAAAAATGAAATGTATATAAGGTAGAAAGGTCATCTGCAGCAAATATATTGTTGCCCTTTGAATAGTCTTAACCCAGGCTTTTCCCTGATATAAATGAGCTGAAGTATTACTCTGTTATGCCATCTATAAGTCTCTGAAAATCTTATTTGCAGATTTCTGAAGCTCTTAACCTAAAGGGTCAACCCACATCTTTGTATTCAGACTCTTCAGCTTCATAAATATACAGCTTAAACATTAATCTCTGCTTTGTAAAGCTATTAAGACATTTGGAAAAAGGATGGTCATTAATTTTGTAATAATTTGAGCTGTGTTTACTGTATCATTTTACTATAGATCCACCTTTTATGTTTGTCAGTTGGTTGGGATTTTATATATATGGGATTTTATTTTTTTCCCAAGAGCCACTTTTTATTGAGGAATCTTTTTCAACTTTTTACTCTTAATGAGGTTTTTATTTAATGTTTCTGTTTATGTTAACTTTGAAACTTATACACATGTACAAGCAAAATGACATCTCATTTATTGGTTTTAATCAGATTTTTTGTAGAAAAATGAAGCTTATTAATTTTTTTACTATTAATAAAATAATTAGAATCTTATACAAATTCCTATTCTGTGGGTAAATATTAGTATATTGAATGAAATGTTTTCAGAACTGATGGCTCAGCCATTAAAGGCAAGGGTTACAACCAAAAAATGTGTAGAACTTTCAAAAATAAAAGATATTTTCATAGAATTATTTATTAAATCCATCCAGTGTCCATATAATAAATGATAAAGATATAATATTAATATATAATAATAATCAACTTACAGTTCTGTAACTGTGCTTAGTGACAGCAGTCAAGCTTAGACTCTGTGGTACACTGATGACTAACCTGAGCAGATTGCTGGCATGTGCTTTATCCTGGGCATTTACCCTAAATATTTGTTAAAGTCACTTGTTCAGACCCCAAAATTGTTACATCATAGTCAAATTTTTACTCTTTTCCCTCTAATATTTAAATTTGTCATTTCACTATTTCTATATTATGACCAAGATCAACTGACAACTATGGATCAGTTTATATACAGAATGGCATAAGGTGGGATTTGCTGGACTAGATCATCTTTGCGCTTCCAAACAAACTCAAAAGTCCAGCTGAAATTACAGCCTTTCTCTCTGAAAATATCCTATAGTAAGTAGGAATTCTTTTGAGCTAGTCCATGTTATCAGAGCCACCTACCATTCAGAAAATAATGACATTGAATGAAATATTTGACTGGTTTTCTGCCATGGATTTCTCACATGTACACTCTACAATTAATTATATTTAATGATGACTATAACTTACAGAATTAATATGCAAATTATTAATGAAGAAATCAAATAATATAATTTACCACAGATGTGTTAGATACTTCATTGCTTTATTTCACTAAAATGTAAGGCTCTTTTTCCTGTTTATGTTTGTTGAGCAATCACCTCAAGTTCAGGTTCAGCTTATTGTTCATATTCTGCTCATGATATGACCAACATGCCAAGTCTATGGTTTTAATGAAACCATCTTTTTCTCCACCAGGAAATCATATAGACTACTACTACTACTGCTGCTACTACTACTACTACTACTACTACTACTAATAATAATAATAATAATAATAATACTTTTATTTCAAATATCAATTAGGAAACTTTTTGGCATAGAAGATCAGACAAGAAGCAACAACAAAAATATCAAGGACATTTCTTTCCACTAAAATGTATTTTACTAATATCAGAATTCTTAGAAGTATGAGACATTTGTTTCTTTTTAGTCAAATTTTAATGACCACCTAGTATGTGCATCTAATATTCTGATAGATAATAAGACCTCAAATGCAAAGTGTAATTGCAATGAGCTGTGAAGTCCTTCCCTTTATACCCTGCATACAAAATTACACCTTACACCTTAGGTCTCTGATGCTGAAAAGCAAGCCATGGGTGCACTGAATTCCACAAATAAATGCCATGAAACTTTCAGTTTTCTGATCCTTTTCCTTAAAAGACCCATAGATGTTTTCCTTATGTCATTATCACTGTAATATGGGATATATTCAATTAAATTTCTATTAACGTACTTTAGGCTTTAGCACTATTTGAAGAAGGGAAACGTGTTTAAGAAGGTCTAATATAATTGAAATATACTAAGATTATCAGTCAGGTCGAGCACAGTATCTTGATAACAGCTTTTTTTGAGGGGGGTTTCAAGACAGGGTTTCTTTGTGTATCCTTGGCTGTCCTGGAACTAGGTCTGTAGACCAAGCTGGCCTCAAACTCATAGAGATCTGCCTACCTCTGCCTCCCGAATGTGAATACTGAGATTAAGGGTGCCAACGCAGCTCGGCCAGGTATTAATTTTTAATACTTACCTTACCAGGCTATTGTATGGATGCATTTACTCAAATCCATTATTTTTGTCACACAAACTTGTGTATATTTTTCACTCACTTAGTACCCTATCAGCGAGAGCGAATTGAGCAAACATGTAACACAGGATTACATTGGAATCCTTTACTTTTTATGTCATATTTTCATTATTTCCTTTACTTTTTTGAGTTTATAATATAATTATATCATTTTCTCCTTCCCTTTCTTTCCTCAAAATCACCTCTTCACTGCTCTTTTTCTAACTCATGGCCACTTTTTCATTAATAGCTATTAAATGCATATATATGTATAGATATATGTATTCTTTCTGAAATACAGCATACTAAATCTCTATACTGTTGCTTATATGTATGTTTACAGGGCTTCTTAGATTGTTAGCTTGCATTTCTTATTATCAGCAGAAATTTTTTAGTAATTTGAAATTTTATTGAGAAAACAATCCCCTCTTGCTGCTATACCAACTTATCAGTTTTATGCTACATTGCCTGAACAATTTATTTCATTCCCCTACTTTTGTCTCTCACATATATATTCTCTCAGCTAAATATCTCACAACCCTCAGATCTTTGCTCACTTAACGTAATTAAATCCTTGTGTAATTATCTCTTGAGTCTGGATTGAACATTCCTTCCCATGTTTATAAGGGATATCTGTAAGACTCAGAAGCTCAGGATGATATTTTCTATTTCCATTCATTTGCCTACAAATTGCATAATGTCCATTTTTTAAAACAGCTCAGTAATATGAATCATAAAAGGTCTTATTAATAAAAAAAACCTGTAGCCAGATATTGGGGTGAAGACTGAAAGATCAGAGAAACAGAATAAGTCACAACCAACTTCATCTTGCCAACTCCTCAGCCTCCAGAGGGAGACTTCCTGTTTACTCATGCCTTATATACCTTTCTGTGCCCTGCCATCTTACTTCCTTCCTAGTGCTGCGATTAAAGGCATGTGTGCTTCCCAAATACTTGGTAGCAAAGGCATGAGATATTAATTGCTGAGATTAAAAGCGTGTGCCACCACATCTGGCTCTGTTTACAGTGTGGCCTTGAACTCACAGAGATCCAGATGGATCTCTGCCTCCTGAGTGATAGATTTAAGGGTGTGTGCCACCTCTGATTCCCAGATAAATTTATTAGGATACACAATATATTGGGGTACACAATATATCACCACAATGTATCACATTTTCTTTATCCATTCTTTGGTTGAGAAACATCTAGACGGTTTCCAGTCTGGCTGTTGGGAATAAAGCTGCTATGAACATAGTTGAGTAAATGCTTTTATGATAGGATGGTGTGTTTTTTGGGTATATGCCCAAGAGTGGTATAGCTAGATCTTGAGGTAGATAGATTCCCAATTTTCTGTGAAAATGTCATATGAATTTATATAGTAACTGTACAAGTTTGTATTCCCATCAGCAATAGAGGAGTGTTTCTCTTGCTCCACATCCTCACCAGCATGATCTGTCATTTGCGTTATTACTATTATTATTATTATTATTAATATTATTTTGGTTTTTCAAGACAGGGTTTCTCTGTGTAGTTTTTGGTGCCTGTACTGGATCTAACTCTGTATACCAGGCTGGCCTCGAACTCACAGAGATCCACCTGGCTCTGCCTCTGAAGTGCTGGGATTAAAGGCATGCACCACTGCCGCCCAGCTTTGTGTTATTATCTTAACCATTCATATAGGTAGGTGTAAGATGGAATCTCAAAGTAGTTTTGATTTGCATTTCCCTGATGGTTAAGGATAATGATCATTTTTTAAGTGTTTTTCAGCCATTTGAGTTTCTTCTGTTGAGAAGTCTATATTCAGATTTGTATCCCATTTTTAAATTGGATTATTTGCTTTCTTGATTACTATTTTCTTGAGTTCATTATATATTTTGATATTAGCCCTCTATGGGATTTGGAGTCGGTAAAAATCTTTTCCCATTCTGTAGGTTGTTGTTTAGCCTGAATGACAGTGTCCTTTGCCTTACAGAAGCTTTCCAGTTTTATGATGTCCAATTCATTAATTGTTGATTTTAGTGTCTGTGCTATCAGTGTTCTGTTCAGGGAGTTGCCTCCTGTGCCAGTGTGTTCAAGGCTATGGCCCACTTTCTCTTCTATCAGGTTCAGTGTATCTGGTTTTCTCTTGAGGTTTTTTAGGGCTCATAAGCATTCACATAGACTAAAGTGTTAATCATAGAGCCTGCATGGGTCTGTGCTAGATCCTTTGTATATATGTTATGGTTGTTAGCTTGGTGTTTTTGTGAGAATTCTAACAGTGAGAGTGGGGGTGTCTCTCACTCTTTCACCTTCTCTTGGGACCCTTTTCCTCCTATTGGCTTTCCTCACCCAGCCTTGACATGAAGGTTTGTGTCTAGTCTTAGAGTATCTTGTTGTATGTACTGTGTTCAGTTAATATCCCTGAGAGGCTTGTCCTTTCTTAAGGGAAAAGGAGGAGTGGATCTGAGTGGATGAGATGAACACTGGAAGGAGTGGAGGGATAACTCTGGTCAGGATATATTGAAAGAAGAGAAAAAAGAAAGGAAGGTAGGAAGGAAGAAAGAAAGAAAGAGAGAAAGAGAGAAAGAAAGAGAGAAAGAAAGAAAGAAAGAAAGAAAGAAAGAAAGAAAGAAAGAAAGA
>CABHPR010109223.1:0-48491 GCA_902168415.1 Peromyscus melanophrys
AAAAAAAAAAAAAAAAAAAGTTTATAAAGAACAAATCAAATTTCTCCAACTAACATTGTATAATTAAAATTTTAAAAAAACTAAGTCCTTGTACAGTATAAATGCAGAAGACATATTTAGTAAACTAAAAACTAAGAAATAGCATATAATGCAGCAGAAACAAAATATCAAAACATTCAGAAAAAGGGATGATATATATTGTGGAAAAGGCTAACATATTTCTGTAGTTAAAGAAAGAAGAAAAGAGAATATGGAAGAAGCAATATTAAAAGAGATATAAGACACAAATACTTCAGAATCATTAAATAAATGAATCTTGAGAAACAGCAAGCATAACTAAGAAAAATAAATCTGTACCGAGACTTAGTACAGGAAAACTCTCAAAAATATTAGTAATGGTAACTACAATATAGTGTAAAATTATCTAAAAATACTGAGATAAAATAAATTTTAGATGGGCTGGAGAGATGGCTCAGTAATTAAGCACTAATTGCTATTAAAAAACTACTTTTAGATTTATTTACTTATTTATTGGATATTAGTGTTTTGCCTGCATGCATATATGTATACCACAGGCATTTTTGGGGCTTATGGAAGTCAGAAAAAGGCATGAGGTCTCATGGAACTAGAGTTACGGATGGCTGTGAGGCACCATGTGGGTGCCAGGAACCAAACCTGGGTCTCTGTAAGAGCAGTAAGTAACCTTAACTACAGAGTCATCTCTCCGGCCCCTTATTGCCCTTGTAGAGAAAAAATAACAATATTTTTTAAAAGGTATGGTGATTTAAACACAATGTGGTTAATGTATTCCATCTTATTTTTGAAGACTGTTCATTCCACAGTGAACATTTCCTGATACTGTACCTGTGCCACCTTTTGACAGAAAATAATGATATCTTGACCTACTAATACTGGAACAAGTTCTGTAATTTCACAGGAAGGGATGGATATCAGCTGTGACTGATGATCCATGTTTATAAGCAAAGTAAGAGAGGTGTTAAAAGGGGAACAGTGTCCTGCTCATCAATAGAGCACAACTAACTTGGGATCATTCTTGGGATTCAGTGATATCCCACCATCGGTACTCCACTCTAAGATATTCTTCTCTGAATGTACCTTCTACTTTAGAGTGTAGCTGAATTCCTATGTCTCATACAGTCCACAGCCACTCAGACCCAAGTAAACACACAGAGGCTTATATTATTTTTAAACTAGGGCCATGGCAGGCTTCCTGCTTCCTAGCTAGGTCTTATATCTTAAATTTATCCATTTCTATTAATCTACGTTTTGCCACATTTTCTGTGGCTTTACCTGTGTCCCATTACATGTTGCTCCTTGGGCAGCTGGCTGGTGTCTCTTGACTCAGCCTTCCTCCTCCCAGAATTCTCCCTGTCTGCCCATCCTGCCCGCACTTTCTGCCTGGCTACTGGCCAATCAGCATTTCACTAAACCAGTATACAAAAGCATTATTTCACAGCATTAGATGGCTAGCCAGAATGCTCTAGGATACAGTGACTATACCTTCACACTAAAATTAGCAAGGAAAAGAGAAAGTGCATGCAAGAAATCTGGTTTGTTTTTCCCTATCTTTAATTGATGAGTTGGTCCAATAAATACAATTCATTTGCAAAGGCCAAGCAACTATCTACTGAGAGAGAACAGATTACTAATTGTAAGTGTAGACAAATCACCAGCCAATTAACTGCATGCAAGGAGAAAGAGAAGCTTGGGACCTATTAAAAGAGAAGAGTTGCCGGGCGGTGGTGGTGCACACCTTTAATCTCAGCACTCGGGAGGCAGAGTCAGGCGGATCTCTGTGAGTTCAAGGCCAGCCTGGTCTACAGAGTGAGTTCCAGGAAAGGCACAAAGCTACACAGAAAAACCCTGTCTTGAAAAACCAAAAAAAAAAGAGAGAGAGAGAGAGAAGAGTTCAGAGACAGACAATGTATGGAAAAGTCTACAGAGAAGAGGGCTGCTGCTAAGTTCATGTAGCATCCCAGCATGCCCATTCTTCCATTTACGGTCTTCAGATGGAAACCTACAAGAAAAGCAAAGGATTTCTTACCTGATTTTCCAAAGGTGAAAGCTGAGATTGGGGAAAAGCCTATAGAGAGTATAATCCTGTCCATCTCCTGAAGCAGCTGTTTTCTTTTTTCTTTTTACATTTTATTTTTGACTTATCACAGGTTACCACAAATACATAGATGGAAATATGCTAATGCTTCACTTTACAAATTAGTTTTCATTTCTCATATCTTTCTATTCCTGTATGTACCCAGTGGAATTTGGCAAATTTCACTCTGTAGACTAAAGATCGTAGAAACTAATGAACAAACAACATAAATAACCGGCTGCATATTAAAGTGCTTACCAGCAGTGGAATCCTGAATTTCTATTCCACTGTTCTATTAAAAATAATGGTTCAGATAAAAGGGTCTAAATTGTGCTGCCTGGGTTTGAATCCTGTCCCTACTACTTGTGAGACAGAACATGCTACTTAAACTCCCTATGTCTCTGAGTATATTTTATTTTCTTTCTATAAGAGAAAGAACAATAGCAGGTTTCTAAGAAATATTAAATTTGATAATATAAATAAAGTGTGTTGCACATAGTGAATAGTCTCTGTGCAAATCATTTATTAAGTATTTTTTACTAAGTGGATTTATTTTTTTTCTCCAATTACTACGTTCCTAATACCATGAGAATTCCTATTTGGGTGCCCTGCTGTCTCCTTGGCATATGTCAAATATATCCAGTCACTTTCAGTTGTTACAGGTTAATCCATTTAAAATCCCGATGGTATATTCAGTTTCAATTTTCTGCTCTTTCCTGAACCTTCAACACACCACTCCTCAGGCAGGCCAGGATTAAGGTCCCCAGGGTTTAGAATGAAATGTGAAAATATTGATTAAACTTCACTTGTCTTTCTTTCTAAAACTGTGTGGTAAAGGGATTGATAGTCTAGTCCTATTGTTCCTCCTCCCTCTCCACTCAAGGTCCAGCAGTTTCAGTGTTGGCAGACAGGGAAGAGTGATCAGCTTTCCTAGCTGTTCAATGCCTTTCCTGGATGTTACTGGGGTTTTTTATTTGTTTGTTTGTTTGTTTTCCTGGTTAGCACTAACCATAAATACCCTCTCTGTGTGAGCATCAAGTGGGATGAATAAGGATAAGAATTTTATTTGTTTGGTTTTTATTCCTTTAGGAACTGATACAAACGCCTCTATTTCTTTAATGTGAGAGATCCACCTCCCATTTCTTCTACCATTCACATTACCTTACAGTTTACTTTACATAACTGTTAATGTGTAGGCCTCTTAGACCATGTATTAAGCAAGACATCTTAAGTCTAACTTCTTTCCCTCATAACCAACTCACTTACAGAAAATTCATGCAATCTCACCATACCAATCTGTGATAGTATAATTTCATTCACTAATGCCTAGCTTCTCACCATTTTGCCTCTTGGCAGGTTCCCTTTTCCCAGTTCAGCAAGGCATATGTCTGTAATATACATGTCCTCCTGGGAAATAAGCAGCCATTCTCTTTAAAAACAAGCTACTACTATTTCTTCCTCAAATTCTTGAAATAGCATCCTAAAAGGTCTCATTATTTACAACCTTGCCATGTTCTTGTTGCAACAACCAGAGTATTGTCATGAAGACTTACATCAGTAATATCATTTCTGAGCTCAATAATCATTAGCATTGCCATCTTGATGAGAGAAAGAAATAAAAATCCTTAAAAGAGCTTAAAAAGTCCTGCTACACATTCAGGTTGCCTGTTACTTTTTGGAGTCCATTTTCTAACTATGCTTTTTCTCTTATTTATTGTGTTTCAGTCACACTACCTCCTTGCCAACTGCTGGTACTTCTGCCCAGAACATGTGTCCCCAGACAACTGCGGACCTTTGCTCAAGTGTCACTTTCTTGACAAAGACCTGCCTGAGCATGCTATTTAAAATGCAAACCATCATTTGCAATACTCCTGATTCCACATTTCTGCTTTATAATTCTACATACCACCTATCATTCTACCATGTAATATTTTTTGAGGATATTTTCCCCTAAAATTTAATCTGTAAGAGAGTAAATCTTTACCTATTCATTCACTGTGATAGTCTTGCAGCAACACACTGTTCAGCATGCAGTAGAAGCTCACTAAACAAATGTTATCAACAGTCATAAATATAAGACATAACACAGGAAGCATATATAAGACAGAATTCTTTAATTCCAGTTTTTTATCTTATTTTGATATGTTTGGATAGCCTAGAAACAGGGTTGCTTTTTGTCTAAGAAAATAATAATAAATGTTGAAACTTTTATTGACATGGATCTCTCAATTGTCTGCATATTGCCAACTATGATATAAAACCTCCAACTATATATTTCACAGTTAAAAGAACACCAATAAAAGATTGGAGAAGAAAAATTCCCCAGAATTCAGTACACTAAAAGTAAATTGAATCAGTTCTTGTATCCAACATTCCATAATATACTTTATAACAAATATTATGAATAGTTTATAAAATAAATGCAATTTATTTTTGTGGCTTTATGTCTTTTAATGTAGTTACTATTATTTTATGATATTGTGAAGAATATGAAATTATTATATTCTAAATTTGACTCTTTCTTTGTGGCATTTTAAAATTTGTACTTTATTTCCTATACGTATAATATTACTTTATGGAAGACTAGTTAAATTCTGATAGAATGTTGTGGCATATTTGTACACTGTGTGAAAATGTATTGTCATGATTGGTGTAATAAAAAGCTGAATGGCCAATAGTTAGGCAAGAGAGTATAAGTGGGACTTCCCAGCAGAGAGAGAACTCTGGGAAGAAGAAATGTAGAATTGCCAGCCAGACGCAGAGGAGGCAGTACAGAGATGAGGTAACAAGCCTCATGGAAGAATGTAGATTTAAAAATATGGGTTAATTTAAGTAATAAGAAGTAGTTAGTAACAAGCCTAAGCTAAGGCCAAGCTTTTATAATTAATTAGTAATAAGTTTCCATGTCATTATTTGTGGGCTGGCAGTCCTGACAAAAAGGCATTACTACAAGAATATTTCATAGGTATGTATTTGCTTATATATGGACATCAGCTTCTAAATATTATGTAAGCAGGGTACAACCCATATAATCCAAGAAGTTAGGTATATAGTAAGGGACTAAGAAAGGGAAGAATAGACAGCATTACCAAGACAATGCTTATAAACAAAAGCATTTAACTGGGGGCTTGCTTATAGTTTCAGAGTCTTAGGCCATTATCATCATGGCAGGGAGCGTAGCAGCTCTAAGACAGGCATGTTAGCTGAGACCTTACATACTAACCCTCAGGCAGCAGCAACAAGGACACACCTCTTAATCCTCCCAAACAGTTTATCAACTGGGGAACTGAGTGCAAGTATATGAACCTATGGTGGCCATTCTCATTGAAACCACCACAGATAGTTATGGATGGAAGGTGGTGGATGTGAGTGGACTGGAAGAGGGAGGGAAGGACAGGATGAGGAAAGAATACAAGGAAGGACAGCTGACACTAAGGGTCATTTGATGGGTCATACAGGAACCTACTACAGTAGAAGCTTCTTAAAAGATATACATATATGAAAAAGATGTAAATG
This sequence comes from Peromyscus melanophrys, assembly GCA_902168415.1. Taxonomy (NCBI): domain Eukaryota; kingdom Metazoa; phylum Chordata; class Mammalia; order Rodentia; family Cricetidae; genus Peromyscus; species Peromyscus melanophrys. The sequence goes on from CABHPR010109223.1 coordinate 5,630, forward strand.
GAATCACCAAATAATGTGGGAGGCAAAGGTCTAGTTAGTCATCTCTCATCACCAAATGTGCCAGGAATGGGTTACATCTAATTGAGTTGTTGGCCAAAGGGGCCCCATGGAAACTCCCAAACAACCTAGGCTATTGCAAAGGCTATTGGTTGCTCTCCACAAACTGATGGTTAGACCCTATTGCTGAAGACAATACCTACATAACTCATTGAACACAGAGAAGTCAAGCTGGTGCCTAACTAGAGCCTTCACCTCTACTGACAAGTGTTCATGGCGGTGGAAGGTACTCTGCATGTTACAAGAGGACAAATAAACACCAATCCAGCAACGAGCCCTTCAATTACAATGGTGATCTGCCTACATGATACTCTGGTACAAGAGTAGCACAATGCTTGTGGGGGTAACCAACCCATATCTGATTTGATTTAAGTTCTACTCCATGAGGTAGAAACCATGCCTCAAACTGCTCAGGTGACCAAGAACCTAAAACTAGATAGGCAATAGACCTAAGGGAAAACCAAATGTTATTGTTCTGCTAAAGGCACATAGCAATAAAACAACATTCTGTTATACTCATAGATCAGTATCTTGCTTAGCCTTCATCCGAGAAGCTTCCTCATAACTGGACAATGTGCAGAGAGTGAGAGACCTTTGAACACTCAGTTCTAAATGGGATGTCTACAACAAATCTCTCCCCTCAGGGTTCAGGAATTCTATGTAAGAGATGACAGAAAGATTATAAGACACTAAGGAAACAGATTTCTACAGACAACAGAGCTGAAACACATGAACTCACAAAGATGTTGGCAGCATGCACAGGACCTGCACAGGCCTAAGTCAGATGGGATCCTAGAACTGAGAGAGGAAATGGACAGAAGCCCTCACTAACCCAGAAGCTATCTTGAACTGACAATTGCTCTCAAAGGAAGATTTAGTTTTCTCCAACAGAGTTTCACTATGCATACAAAGCACAGTTAAGAGCAGCTGCCAGGCCCAGCAGTAAAAGGCCAACAAAAAACGAACTCAATGAATTTTTTGAGGATCTTTGTCTCATAATGTTTTGTTTGTTTGTCTTACCTCACAGGTCTTTTGCTTATGCATTTTCCAGTTTGTATTTTTATGGGAATTCGTTATGTGCAAGTGTGTCTCTGCATCAGTATGTGTGTCTTGTACTTTTAATTTGGCTCTTTTTTTATGTTTGTTTTGTCCCATTCATCTGTTTGTTTTTTCAGTTGCTTGTTTGCTTTCCAATGAGAGAGAAAAAAGTGTGGATTTGGGTAGGTGGGGGGTTGGGGAGGATCTCAGAGTAGTTAGGGGAGATGAGACCATGATCAAAATATATTGTATGAAAAAAATCTATTTTCAATAAAAATTAAAATTTAATAAAACAGTTATTATAAATTGTTTATACAATAAATGCAATTTATTTCCTATTGTGATTAATTTTTGCATCCCTTTATGTTTTTAATGTTGTTACTACCATTTTGATGACATTAGTATTTTGAAGAATATGGACTTATTTCTCCATATTTTAAATTTTAATTTTTTTCCTTGTGCTATTTTAAAATTTGTGCCTTATTTCCTATTATAGCATTACTATCTGGAGGTCTGATTAAATTCTGATTGAATATTTCATAGTAATTATTATTATTTCCTAGGTGGTTTTGTACCAGTTATTTCATCATTATTAATAGTGTGTGATTAAGACAGTGAGCACAACATTCTCTTTATAAAGGAACAGTTTCCTCTTGGACAACTTCATTTTTCCTGTTAGGGAGTTTTATATGTTACTTAGGATATAATTTTAACAATACAGCATTTTACTTCAAAAGCTCTTAACCTATTGTTTATAGAAGCAGTTGGTACTCTGAACAAATTGCTTGTACTGTGAGTTACAAAAGAATACTTTTGTGAATCTATCAGCCCACTATATTTATAGGCTAAACTTATTTGCATCTCTATTTCCCTGAGAATGTGTGTGTGTGTGAGTGCGTGTGTGTGTGAGTGTGTGTGTGTGTGTGAGTGCGTGTGTGTGAGTATGTGTGTGTGTGTGCGTGAGTGTGTGTGTGTGTGTGTGTGAGTGTGTGTGTGTGTTTGTACATTTCTTTTGTATTATGTTAATAAATATCAAACTTAGGGCATTACACATTCTAGGCAAACATTTACCACTAACCTACATTTCCAGGTTCCTCTAATACTAAAGCTATTTAAAAAGTATGTAAAATTGTAAAATCATATTTTTCCTATAATATTCAAGTAAAGTGAATAAAAGTTATACAAGAGAGGAAATAGCATTTGGAGCAATATCCTTGAGTGAGTGAAGTAGGATTTAATATATAATAGAATATACAATAAAAGAGATGGTTGGCTTGCAGGATCACGATTAACTTTTTTTTTTTTTTTTTTTGGTTTTTCGAGACAGGGTTTCTCTGTGTAGCTTTGCGCCTTTCCTGGAACTCACTTGGTAGCCCAGGCTTGCCTCGAACTTACAGAGATCCGCCTGGCTCTGCCTCCCGAGTGCTGAGATTAAAGGCGTGTGCCACCAACACCCGGCTTCTTTTTTCTATAGCAAAACTAAAACTAAACAGAACTAGAACTGTTAGAAAAAAAAGATAGGCATAGTTGAGCAGAAACACTAATCGTTTATAGTTAGCTATTAAAGTTTCAGACAGGAAGTCATCACTGAACGTTAGTTTTGGGAAATAAGATTACTCAGCTTATTTCATAATAATAATTTTGAAGGTTACAAGAAAAAAGACCCAAATTCAGATCCCCAAACCCTCACAAACTAATTATAGATGGGCATGACAGCCTAATTGTAATTTTAGCCCCCAAAGGCAGAGACAGGGAATCCATGCAACAAGATGGCTAGCTAGACTAGCCCAAACCAGGGAGTTCAGGGGTTGTCTATGGGACCCTGCCTCAAAGATAAGGTAGAAGAACCATTGAGGAATGTATCATAGATAAACTTTAGGACATACACACGCCACACACACATGTGTACATGTACACACACAAACATACGTACCACACACAGACACATTAAAACAAGGGAAAATATATAGATTCTAGCATGAAAAGGGGTGAGGAGTTGCTTATTGGAGAACACTATAAAGTTAGAGTTAAATTATGGATTATAATGACTTTGTAAGAAATTAAGCTGAATGCAAAATAAAGACATACAAAAACTTTTAGAATCATTAAATAGATGGGTCCCAATATTCTCAGTGCAAATAATTTGTTAAGCAAGGGTGTATGTAAAAATGTGTATGTAGAAATAGATAAGAAACAGGGATTTTTACCAGAAATATAGTATATCTGTAACCATTTGGATCCTATGCATGAAGGTGTAAAGTCCTATAAGTAGCACACTTACTCTCAAAAGTCAGTGGATATCAAAGAATCCTATCAATTTCCACTGACAGAGACCCATAGACCAAGAAAAGAGTAGCCTTACCTCAACCATACAGGTTGAGTCACTGCAGAGCAATGGAGGTACTGTCTAACTCCAACAGAGTTTCATCTTGATTCATCTCAAGATGCTAAGGTAAAAGTCATCTTACAGAGTACATGGAAACATGTTGTTCAAATTATTGTTTGGTGATTTCAAATCCTACAGTTTTTTTTTTTTAATCTAAAAGTCTAAGATATTGAATGCTCATAAAAGCTATAAAACTGCTTTTTTCTAGTACTTCTAACTCAAGCATTTCCATCAAGGTCAGTACCTTGTTTATGTAAGTAACAAAGAATGACCCTTTTCACCACCACAATACACCATGACTTGAGGACAGGCTAACTTTCTAATGCGTAAGCTAATTCACAGTAGAATATGAGTATTAATTTTGAATTTAAAAGCACTTGTTAGATACTTCTGACTTTGATTTCTAAATATCAATTACAAAGCCTAAATATATCCATAACACCACCAGGAATAAACTCAAAAATGTATTCCCAAATTAGGACTTCAGCTGGGTGGTGGCTGCGGCAGCGGCGCTGGCAGCGGCGCACGCCTTTAATCCCAGCACTCAGGAGGTAGAGGCAGGCAGATCTCTGTGATTTCGAGGTCAGCCTGGTCTACAGAGCGAGTTCCAGGACAGGCTCCAAAGTTAAAGAGAAACTCTGTCTTGAAAAACAACAACAAAAATAACAAAACCAAAAACCAAATTAGGACTTTATAGGAGACACAATATTGTTCCAATTGGCTTAACATGAATATCTGACAAGAATAACCATTTATCTTTAAAGGGAAGGGTCATATTTGATTACTGTGATAATCAGGTCAAATTAAGTTCAAAATATTCCTATGGAGAGATAGAACTATCTTTTACAAATAGCTTTCTTTAGGATATTTTTCTTATAGTTAATAATAACATTTCTACTTTCATTCCTCAAAACATATAAGCATAATGAATTCACAATAAACCTAGGAGCAATTTAGAAAGGACCTAAGCATTAGAAAATTAATTTTGTGTCTCTGCATAATTTTCTACATGATCACATGGGTCTTATCTACAAAATTATGTTTTTATTATATCCCAAACCCCTAAAGGACTAACAGGAAGTTGAAAACTTAAAAGGTACAATTGTTTGGCCAACTTTTATACGCCATATATGAAAAATCATAACATAACTTTAAGATAGTTTGAGGGTGGTAGTGAAGAAGTCAATCAATAAATACTGTAATCCTTCATATTAATTGTGAACTTGACAACTGAGGAGGCAGACCTTACACCATATCTGTGAGACGTTGTCAAGATTGTTAGACTCTGAGAACGTGTGTGAGGCATTGTCTTAAATGAATTCATGTGGTAAGACCTATCTTAATTGTGGGTTGTACTATCCCTGAACAGGAGATACTGAACCATATAAAATGGATAAGGCAAAATTTATACTAGCATGTGTGCATTAATTCATTGCTCTATGCTATTGACAGTGGGTGTGGTGTGTCCAGCTGATTCTGGTTCTTATTACCTTGATTTCCCTACTGTTCTGGATTGTAATGAGCCAGAATAAACCCTTTCTCACTTAAGTTGCTTTGGGGGTTATTTTACCAAAGTAATAGGAAACCAAACTAAAATAATTACTTACTGACCACTTACTATAAACAAGGTATCTTTTGAGGGATAAATGGTCAAAACTGATTTTAAAAGACTCAATTTCAAAATGTACATTGAGTAGTAGGTACACCAAGAGGTAGCCAGGACAAGTATGTCAAGCCCCAAACTAAGGAAAATAGGAACATGCCAAGTGAGAAATAGAGCCATTGGGAGAAAATGCTTCAATTACAAAGGAGAAAGCAACATTAGTGGGGGATTGAAAAGTCATAAAAAGATTTTTTCTGAAGGAGTTGGAACTTCCATCAGAATATGGAAGAGTGGCTAATACTCAGAGAGGGATAGAAGAAAATAATGACCATCATGAAGAGCAAGGAGGGCAAGACTTTTGTTAGCTGCCAAAATACTTGCTCATTCAAATCAACAGTTTCACAAATGATGTATTTCTCTATCAATTTCCAGGTGTTTGTTAAAATAAAAAGTATTCACAAGTGTAACATTAGTATCTAAATTTAACAAACCTAAATATCTTTAATGCACTTCCATGTAGGTTCTATAATTAATTTATGCATACAAACAGGCTCTTTTGTATATTATTTGATATGTGTTCTCTATTTTAACTTCCTCATTATATAGTTCCTATTAACACACATTTATAACAGTCATTTTAATGTATTATATTTAAAAGTAAAACAGTATAATACAATTCTAATTCAATTAGGAGTGTCCTTTCTCCAGTGTTCTGCATTAGACAAGTTGGCTTTAACCCAAACATTATATCTATTGAATAAAGGAATAAGATCATATTCACAGTTTTAAAATCATTTAAATATTTCAAATGGGCCCTTTTATAATAATTCCAACTTACTAAAATTAAAGTATAATTTCACCATCTTCCCCCTATTTTTCCTCCATCCAACCCCTCCTCATGCACTTCCATGCTTTCCTTACTCAAAGACAAAACAAACTACATTGTATCAGTGTACTTGTTCTGCCTGAACCCTAAGCACATCCTTTGCACTTTTACTCTTGTTATTCCTTCCCTTCCTCCTACAGTGAGCAAAAGAAACATTTCACTTGTAGAATCACAGGATTCTGAGGAGCACATACTACAGAACAAAGGACTTCATCATTATATGCTTGCACTCAGCAATCTCTCTTTCTCCTTTGCACTTAGTCTGATGCCCAGCCAATGAAAAGTAGCTTAACACTTTCAGAGTGAGTCCTCTCACCTTATTTAATTCACTTAAGAAAATCTCTCACAGGCACACATACCCACAGGTCAACACAATCAAGACAATTCCTTATTGAAAACCTCTTCTCATTCCAGATCATGTCAAGTTGGCAATTTAAACTAACCATCACACCTCTCATTCATTTGTATAATTCCTTGAAGCCTGTAGACTGTAGACATCAATCCATTTCATATTTCATATTTCGTTACAAAATGTTGTCTTAGGACAAATTTCCCCCAAGATTTACTTCCTATCTAATGACATACTGTACTTGATAAACATTTGACTGTTAATGTGACAATGAATGCTATGTCTTTTTAAATTTTATTATATTTTATTAGAGTATAATTACATTTCCCCCTTCTCATTCCTCCCTTCAACCTCACCCATGTGTAGCAGGAATCTTAAAAGTTCTTATTAATAAAATCAAACCTGAGCCAGGTATTGGGGTGAACACTGGAAGATCAGAGAAGCAAAACAAGCCACAGCTAACCTCACCTGGCCAACTTCTCAGCTGATCTTGTTTCCTCAGACTGGAGGCCTCTGTGTCCTCATATCTGAATGGCTCTCAGCTGAACTGTGCTGCTCAAACCCTAAAAGCTTAACCAGCCAAATGCTTCTAGTTCCTGGTCCTCACGCCTTATATATCTTTCTGCCTTCTACCATCACTCCCTGGGATTAAAGGCTCGCTTTCTGGGATTAAAGGCGTGAGTCACCATGCTTGGCTGTATCCTTGAACACATGGATTTCTGCCTAGCTCTGCCTCCCAAGTGCTGGGATTAAAGGCGTGCATCACCACCGCCCAGTTTCTGCTATGGCTTGCTATTAGCTCTGAACTCCAGGCAATTTTATTTATTAACATACAAATAAAATCACATTTCAGTACAATTAAAGTATCACCATATTTCTCCTTTTCTATTTTAATAAAAAGGAAAAAGGTTATAACTAATATAAGAAAAACTATATACAAAAGTACAATAACTATATACAATATATACAAGTAATAAATACCTAAACAACGTCTAGTTCATTTGTATTTGACAAATTCAGAGAAAATAATTCCATTATCTATCCTATTTTGGTAAGTCCAAAATTTACTTTCCATCCTAACTAATCTTCAACTATAACTAACTAATCTTCAACTCCCTCAGAGACCCAAGAAGGAAATTGTCGCACCCACCTCGACCAGCAGGAAGACGCAACACCGAGCTCTTCTTTCTGCGGTTTATTCAGGACCTTTTACAAACGACGTCTCTCCCCAGGTAAGCCCCTCCCAGCCCTTAAATAGGCCTGGGCTACCAATCCCAGACAGCTACGTGGGCGCTGGCCATTGGTCCACGCGTGCACAAGCCACATACCATTCCAGCCATGCCCAAATAAGGAGCTGTTTTCACAGAGAGCACTCGCCGTCGGGAGGGCGGAGGGCGAAGGGCGCGGAGGGCAGAAGCCAGCGTCAATTTCAGGGTGTGGCTCCATGTAGCTCTCTACAGGAAATAATATTACCTAATAAAAAATAAAAACAGGAAGTGCATGCAAGCAGCTTCCAAAAAAAATGTGAGTTGACGGAAACAGCCAGCTGCCTGGACAGTCACCTGAGGTTTCTCCGCAGTGTTGGGGCATCATCTTCAGCCTATAGGCTTAGCGTATCTGACAGACTCATTTGTGAAGTAGGATGTACACAAGGTCAATAATTCGACCTCACATTGGGTGAGAGCAGTCCATGTACCAGAAACACCTGAATTCCACTAGTGTCCTGTCATGATTCAGGATTTTAAATTCTGGAAATTGTTGATTTGTTTTTTAATTCAGCTGTCCATTCTTCTTGGCTGTGTGTGTGTGTGGCTTCATCTCAGCACTCAAACTCTAAGGCCAGAGGTAGCTAACATAGTATTCCAAAAAAGGCTATATCAGAGATGTGCTATCTATGTGCTATCATTTATTATAGCCATATCCATTTAATCTCCATGGGTACTATCAAATCCTATTTTTTCTAAAGGAATTTTGGAAGTAAAAATGACTATACTCTCTCTCAGCTTAGAGAAATCCAGTCAACACAACTCCTCATCTACACAAACACAGAGAGATATACTATAGTCTTTGTTTGTCTTGCCTTTAACAATGCTGTGAATTATACTTTAAAAATTATCCTATCAAAAGTATACATTGTCAAATAATGCCCCTACCTAAATGAATGATATACGATTATTGGAAAAGACTCAATAGAAATAAGTTTATTTCCCATTCTATGTGCTATCATTTATTATAGCCATATCCATTTACAGTATTTTGCTTTCTGTTATTTCAGTTGTCTGTAATCAATAGAAGTTTGGAAATATTAATGTAGAATTCTGAGAATAACAATAATTTTTGCATTGTATACTGTTCTGATTAATATAAGGAACTCTTGCACTGTCCAATTCTAACCTAATGAGGATGGGTATATTCATTCTATATAGGTTATGTGCCCATTGTTCACTTAGTAGTTGACTCAGTAATCTCACAGTCTTACTGTGCTCATATTCAAATAACCATTGTTTTATAATAAAAAATAGAGATGCTGGCAATTTAGATACCCCAGGAAAATTCATAAAGTGTTTCCTTTAAGAGAAAACACACAATCCCTTAGCTTAACAAGGAAAACAAAAAGTACTAAGGTGGCTATGATTTATGGTAAGAACAAAACCTGTGCATATGAAAATATGAACAAGTTGTTACACTGTTGCTGTTGCACTTCAAACTGCAAAAAACTGTGGCCTGTGACTTGTGGTTCTCTGAAAGAACAGAACCAATAGGATGTACATGTATTATAAGACAGGAGTTACTAGGTGGCTTATATAGTCAGAGGCTTTTTTGTCCTATGATGATCCTCTGCAAGCTACAAAGCCACAAAATAATAACTGCTCAGTCCAAGAAGACTGAAAGATTCAGAATATGAGGAACCAATGATGGTGCCTTAGTTTGAAACTCAAGTCCCAGGAGCCCACAGGTGAGCCATTCATGCAACTCAATATTCAAATACTAAAGAAGCCCCAATTTGGTACTTATTAGCTATGGCAATAGCAAATACAATGAAACTATCTAAGAGGAGTGCATGTTCATGTGAGATTTCCCTTCTTACGTCTTTGTTCTGCCCATGCTCCCAACCTATGCAAATTTGTGGTCCATAGTCTGAGTAGATTTTCCTCCTTAGTTCATCCATCCACATGCCAATTGACTTTACAAATACTTTCATAGGCATAACAAAGAGGGTGTTTCATCTGTTTTCTAAGCGTCTCTCAGTCCATTCAAGTTATTCATAAAAGTTAATCACTATACTCACCGAAGAAAAGTTAGCAATATGAAGAGAGTGGGGCATAGCTAGAAGTTTCTCTGGTCCTGCCTGGGCTCTGCAGTCCTGTGGCCTGCTAATAAAATGTTCACTCAGAAGCTTATATTAATTAAAACTGCTCAGCCATTAGCTCAGGCCTACCACTGACTAGCTCTTACACTTAAACCCAGCCCATTTCTGTTCATCTATATGTTGCCACGTGTTCCGTGGCTTTACCTGTGAGCCATTACATGCTGTTCCCTGGACAGTGGGCTGGCGGCTACTGACTCAGCCTTTCACTTCCCAGAATTCTCCTTGTCTGTTTATCCCACCTATACTTCCTGCCTGGCTACTGGTCAATCAGCATTTTATTTATCAACCAATCAGAGCAACACATTCATAGCATACAGAACATCCCACAGCAGTGGGGAGGAGAAAAGGGGGAAGGAGACAAGGAAGAAGAAAGAAAACAATCATATAACTTTTATTATGGAACATATGCTCAACTTATGATGAAGTTACATCCAATAAACTTATCATAGGCTGAAAAATACTGATTCTAAAATGTATTTAGTACCCTTAAACCTATCAAACATTATAGCCTAGCCTAAATTACCTGTTAAGTGAGCTTAGAACATTTACATTAGCTTCCAGCTGAGAAAAATCATTTACAAAAACCTATTTGATAATAAAATGCTGAATAGCTCATACAATGTATTCATCCCTTACATCCAATAATCCTGGCAACATAAGACACTATAGAGAATCAGTTATTTCTCTTCATGACACAGTGGCTAACAGGGAGCTGAGACTTGGTGGTGCCTTTTAGTATCACAAAGAGGTAGCCTAGCACATCCCACTCATCTGGAAAAAGAAACAAGAAAGCAAGTTCAAAACATGGCTTCTAAAGGATTTTGAACACAGCCCACAGAAACAACTAAGCAGGACTCACAGGGGCTCACAAAGACTGAAGCAGCAATCGTGGTGCCTGCATGGGTCTGTTCTAGGTCCTTTCTAAATATGCTATAATTGTTAGTCTGTTGTTTTTGTGGGACTCCTAACAGTGGCAGTGGGATGTCTATGTCTCTTTTACCTGTTCTTGGAACCCTTTTCCTCAACTGGATTGCCTAACCCAGTCCTGATACGAGGGTTTGTACCTAGTCTTTTCGCATTTTGTTATGCCATGTTCAGCTGACATCCCTGGGAGGCTTGCCCTTTTCTGAAGGGGAATGGAGAAAGAGTGGATCTGCAGGCGAGAAGAAGTGGAGGAAGGGGAGGCTGTGGTCGGGATGTATTGTATGAGACAACAATAAAAAATATGGTTTCTATTAAATGTGTATCACTTATGTGCTATCATAAAATCTAAACTCAGGAAGCAGGACTGTTGTAAATTAGAAATCATCTGTACATGGTTATAATTTTTCTACTTCATTATTTGTTATTGTGATCATTTCTTACAATGCCTAATTTATAAATAGAGTTTCAGCCTCTAGTTATGTACACAGAGGGAAAATATATGTATATGTGAGACTTCTGTGGGGTTCTAGTCTTCTGCTACAGCTTTTGGAACTTACCACTATGGACAAAGATATGCTACCATACATGTCTACTAGGCTCCTACTTGCACACCAAGAAGCTGATTGCACACATTGAGAAATCAAAGGAAAAAGACATTGGCTTTACAATTAAAATGTTCCATAGTGCTATGTGAAGATCCCAATTTCTTCTGCCCTAAGTGCAGTTGCAAGCTTGATTCTTCTGCTCCATGAAGAGAAAACTTCAGACAGAGGAATTCAGACAAAACATAGTAGTAGAACAAGCAATCAAGAGTTTAATTAGAGCAAGCAAAGAATCAAGTATACACTCTTTAGGCCAATAAAGTGGGCCAAGATGAGCAGCAATGCTGTGATCCTAATAGGCATGGGGCTTGTATCTCTCTGCTACCTATTACTTCTCTCTTGAGTCTGCCCTGGGGTTGGTAGGTGCAGGAAAAGAGTATGTTTTTTTTTCTCAGAAGCCCTGTTTACTTATAGTTAAGTCTATTGTAAGGATGCATCTAAGATGCAAGAATATGTATAGGGATTTAAGTACCTCAAAGTTGAAAAGTTGAATAGGAGAAAGGATAAGAGCATTCTTCACCTCGAAAAACCAAAAAAAAAAAAAAAAAAAAACCAAAAAAAAAGAGCATTCTTCACATTCTCCCCTGGAGAGAAAAATTGAAGTTACTTTAATCTCACCTCACTAGTATAGGTCACTAATAACCTTACATCCTGACTTGGAACTCACATCTGATCCATTTATAATCTACCACATCAAAAAGCACTAATCAATTAATGCTATTATCTTTAAATCCTGTGTCCATGGGCTGGTGAGTCATTCCTTCAAAGAATTAACCTTCTAACTTACAGTATTATAAAGGACATGAGGCTTCTGTATGAAATGATTAAAAACACTATCATGTTCATAAAGTCTGGCTACAAAGTGAAACTCTACTTCTTCACTTACCACATGCAAATACTTTTCAAATACTCTACCATGTCCTCTTTAAAAAGCTATATTCGCCAGGCGGTGGTGGCGCACACCTTTAATCCCAGCACTTGGGAGGCAGAGACAGGCGGATCTCTGTGAGTTCGAGGCCAGCCTGGGCAACCAAGTGAGTTCCAGGAGAGGCGCAAAGTTACACAGAGAAACCCTGTCTCGAAAAACCAAAAAAAAAAAAAAAAAGAAAAAAAGCTATATTCATTCAAAATGTAATTCTACTCATGAACACAGTTATATCCAGAAAGTAAAGGGGGAAAATAGTTCCAGGAGGGTACCATATCAGCAGTAAGTACAATTTTAAGACGTATTTTCCTGTTGTACTGTTTTATAAATTAAAAAGTCACACTTCCATGGCATTCCTTAAAGCCACCAAGACCTACTAGGCCACGTGAGTATTTTAAAATGGTCGTCCTCTTATAATAAAAGGAAAATTAATTAAACAAAAATACAAATGCCAGGATTGCTCATAAAATTGCCGCTAATGGTTTAAAATGACTGAACTGGAGAGAAAGACTGTAGGACATCACTTAATTATAACAGTTTGGATGTGAAATGGTATAATCCTCCTGGAAAGCATTTTTGCAACATGTAACACAATCATTTTATGAACTATGCATGCCCTAATAGCTATTTGAGCATTTAATTCAGCATTTAGCAACATGGGAGAGGAGGTCTGCTTCTCTTTCCCTTTGAGGTAAATGGTAACACTTGACTCTCTCCACTCCTTTGAGGAGATGGGGGCAGTGAATGCGGGCATGAATATTTCATTTCTAGGCAGGAGCACTTAAAAGCCAGCAAGCAATTCATTTTATTCTCATTCCCTGCCAGTGTATTTATGAGAGAACGTGTTGAGAGGGCAGTAAAGGAGCCTCAGTAAGTTTGAGTCTAGACTTAATAAGCATAGTCAATGTACATACAATGGAATTGTAACATTAACAAGATACAAAGCATTGTTTTAAGGAGATTTCAGAATATTATCACAGCATAACCTAACCTATCCAGACTGACACATAGTTGTCAAGGGAGGACAGGGCAATTCGTGGCTGATATGTAAAATTAAATTAAATATAAAATAAAATAAATTATCAATATGGCAAAAAACATTTATATGGATAAACATAAGGGAATTTAAAAATAGTCATTAAAATATATACCCAAAAATCTTGTAAAACAGAATTTTGAAGACAATGGTAGCATATTTATGTACTGTAATTATTGTATAATGATTAAAAGTTATATTACGCTAAAGCTGAGAAAATGGTACAGGGAGTAGAATTCTTATAACTCAAGCATGAGGATCTAAGTTTGGATCCCCAGAACTCACATAAGGTCAAGTACAGTAGCATATGCCATCAATTCCAATACTTCTACAGGGAGAGGGGAGGCAGAGACAGAAGGGCCCCAGGAAGCTCATAGCCCTGGTATATGCAGCAGACAACAAAAAGACTGTCTCTCAAACAAGGTGGAAAGGTATGGACCAACACCCAAATGTTGTCTTCTGACCTTAACATACACACACACACACACACACACACACACACACACACACACACTCACACACACAAACACTGAGACACTCTTGTGCCTGTACTTACACACACATGAACACACATCATACAGATACACACATACACATTTAAAATTATATTGTACTCATTTAGTGAAGAGTATTGTGGTTTGAATATGAAATGTGTAGCATTTATACACATTCATATGTTGAAAAGCTTACTTTCCTAGAGTTCTGTGTTGGGGAACTTTAGAAGGTAAATCCTACTTGAAGGAAGTAAATCACTGTGGGCATGTCCTTGGGTGCTATACCTTGCTATGTACCCTTTTTGTATTCACTTTTATGCTTCCTGTCTACTGTGAGGTAAAGAGGGTCACTTGTCACCTGATCTACCTATCATAATGTTCTGCACAAGTGCATGAGGCCAAACAACCACATTCTGCATACCCTACAACTAGGAGACCAAAATGAAGCTTTCTCCCTTAGAATTGTTCTCTTTGGTCATTTTTCCATAGTTATGTAGAAAATAGTTATACAGAAAATAGGAACCACAAAAAGTAGGATGGATCATTGCTGTGACTGCCTGACAGTCTGTATCTGAAGCCTTTGTATGTGGTATATGGGATGAATTCAGAAACATTTGGAGAAATTATGTAGGGATGTTATAAAATGCTGAATGCAAAGTGTAATGGGTTTGACTAGTAGGAGCACACATCAAAATATGGACATTCCATGTATGAAGACAGTAAAGGCTGCATGGGCAAATAAGGTTTGAGATGGAAGTGAGACTGTATTGGGAACAAGACTAGCAACATAATGTATCTTACATTATGGCAAAGAATCAGTTCACATTTCCTCTATCTTCTGAGACTTTATGGCAGACTGGGTATAAAAGCAATGGAATAACTAATCTCACAGGAGGAATGTTCAAGCAGTCTATCATTCAGTTGGCGGCATGATTATCTCTGGCTTCTTCTAATCAAGTACACAGTGAAAATGGTCAAAAGTAGGCATAGAAGTAAGATTTAAAATCTTGGGGTCTGGTCAAAAAATCCTGAGTAAAGTTGGTTCCAAGGAAGGCATGATTTTTTAAGAGAACAGCAAAATTTAAAAGAAGCCAAGCACTTTGTATAAGAGTAATAGGAAATATTCCTTGAAAATATCTCAGGAATTGGACTGGTCCCATTCACTCCTGGCTCAAAGGTTTGAAAAAGTTAATTCATCACAAAAAAAGCAGGGTCTGGTGGTCCACATCTGTAATCTTAGAACTTGAGAGGCTGAAGCAGAACTGCCATGCCTTGCATGCTAGCCTGAGCTACATAGCGGGTAACAAGCCAGGCATGACTTTACTATAGAAGAATGATGCTCTGGATGCCTTGCTCACACGGGGCTACTAAGGAAGTTGTTGTCCTAGGATTCCAGTTCTGATGCTCTAGTTCAAGGAGCCCTAATGTTCAAGTTGGTAGCTGATCCTGGCATTGTCTAAATGGTTACTCAGGTACAAAAAAATAGAAGTGTTGTGTAGTCATTAGGGCCTCCACTTAGATTTCATAGGATGGTCTAGGAGGCCAGGTAACATTAGCAGCATCAGATGGCCTGCAAAGAATCCTGAGTATATGATGGATGAAGCTGTGTGAGTGGGTCCTAAATTGCAATGAAGACTCTAAGAAGCTATAAATTAATAAAATATGAAATATCCACCCAGAAAAGCCACAGGCACATAGTGGAGCCAGCCCAAGTGTGAGGTCATATAGATTACAAAAGGAAAAGCAATATATGCAGGGCTACTCAAACTTATTTGAGTCTGTAACATATTACCGTCATTCCAGTTGATAGATATGAGTTTACAGGATTTAATGTTTGCCTTGCTGGAGTTTGTTCTTGCTCTGGTCAGCTTCCTATTTTTATGACTCTATTGTTCTCTTTTGAAAAAAAAGAATGTTTATTCAATGTCATTGTGTATTTGAGGCATGTAATTCTCCTTTTGATTCTATAGGAGCTTATAGCTGAAAGTTTGCTTAGAGTTTGAGAAGAGACTTTGAACTCAGGCTTTTGAACAATGCTGAAACTGCTAAAACTTGACAGACTTTGGAGATGGACTAAATGGATCTTGGAATATGAGATAACCATTGGAGACCTAGGTCTAGAATGTTATAGTTTCAATATGAAATGATGGCCATAGGATCATGTTTTTAAATGCGTTAGCACTATTTGGGAAGGTTGTAGAAACTTTAGGAGAAGAGGCCTAGTTAGAAGAAGTAAGTTGGGATGGAGAAATGGCTCAGCCATTAAAGGATAAAGTTCACAACCAAAAAGTCAAGAAATAAGTCACTGAGGGTTTATCTGGTCCTGTTTCTTCCTATATTCCTGTATTTCTCTGCTTTCTGTCTACCATGAGATTCAATTCTTCCTCTGGCATAGCACTTAACTGGAGTGTGCAAGGCACTAGTTTTAATCCCCAAACCACAAGAAAACAAACAAACAAAGAATTAACAAAAGAGAAGCTCTTCCACCAAAAGTTCAGTCCAGGTATATGGGTCAAGCAACTGTGATCTAAACCCTTCTAAAACCATGAGCCAAAAATGTATCTTTCTTTTTTAAGTTTTTCTCCAGTATTTTTGTCAGAGCTACACAAATGTAACTAGCATACACAATGAAGACTGTTCATGATGTAACATTGAAAGAATAAAGTTAAGTTACACACTATGTTCAATCCAGTCTTTGTTACATGTGCATACAACAAAATGTTATCATTGGTTATCATGCCTGATAAGCATAACTTTTCCACTTTCCCTATCTCTTAGTTATAATTACAAAAATTCACATGCATTCCTTATGTAACAGTTTTAAGACTGATTTTTAATATTAATGAAATCACTGTTATTTCAAAAGCCTAGTGAGGTTAATGCAATTTAAAGAATTCTTTTTTTTTAGTTTTATTTTTGCTGCAACAAGGACAGAAACAATAGCAACGCACAGAGGTTAAGATAGCTTCAGCATCAGTGGATAAGTCTGATTTATTTCCTTTCATTTTTCTAGCAGATGGGCAGCTGTTCTTTTACTCAGAAACCTGCTGCTACAAGTAGGAAATTCAAGCCAAGACCCTGAGGGGTGATTTTTAATCATTGATGGTGAGCTCTGGGGAAGAAAAGAGGCTATTGTTATGCAACTCACAGAACCCTTCCACCTTCTCTTTTCAACTTCATTTTCGTTCTGCTACTTCAAGTTTCAGATACTAGCAGAATTTTGAAAGGTGATTTTAATCAAAACAGGTAGCTTTTAACATCTCTTTGCAATTAAGAGAGTAAATGTTACTTATTGCCTTTATCAGGATGACAATTTATGCTGCATATTATTACTATGACACTTTGCTACTGATTCCCAAGGCAGTGTAGGTGGGTAAGAAAAGATTGCATGTCCAAATAAAGGCCAGATAATTATGGTGTGAGTTGATGTGTACTCATGAACACTTCATCTGAGGATTTTTCTTATCACTGCTCCTCCAAAAAGAAAATCAGGAAGGCCAAGAAAACATCAACAAAAAGACTACTAAGAAGTTAATAGATACAATGTACAACTACACTTGGTAATATTTAGTTGCAATTACAAAAATCACTTTAAGATTTTACATATAAATATCCCTGTTGATCCTTACATAGACAAAGCAAGAAGGAGAAGGCAAAGTATACATTGCCATTTCTTTTTCCAACAAGCATGTGTTGACTATTGCATACCTGAGCTAGAATACTAGTATACAGCTTGAGTGGTTGCTATACTGATGAAACACATGAATATGGCATAGATGATATGAGAATAGAAAAGAAAAGGTGCATGTCAGAAGTTTGAGGCCAGTTCTTGTAAAATATATCCTAGTCGTTCTCAGAGGTTGAATCCCACAGTCTGAAGAAATCAAGCCATGCCCTGCTTTAGCTCTCTCTTTAGGACAGAGTCAAGAAGCCATGTTGTGCTGTGACCTAACATCCTCAATTTATGGCCCAACCTAGTAGCCAGCATTGCCATGCTTTTTTGTTTGTTTGTTTGTTCGTTTGTTTGTTTGTTTTTTGAGAAAGGGTTTCACTGTGCAACAGCCCTGGCTGTCCTGGAACTCGCTTTGTAGACCAAACTGGCCTTGAACTCAGAAATCTGCCTGCCTCTGCCTCCCGAGTGCTGGGATTAAAGGCATGCGCCACCATGCCTGGCATCTCCATGCTTTTTATCCTATAGACAACCTTAAACTAAGTCCCATGGTGTGGAACTTCCTACCAGCCCCTTTAAGTCAGATATTCTCCTTTCTTCTTGGAGCATGTCTGAAGGCTCTCTCTCCTCTCTATGCCTACCATCATGTTGCTCATGGCAGCTCTCCAAGTTACTTTTCCTTTAAGCTATCCTTCTTAATGAAAATCTTCACGTTTTTAAAAGAAAGCCCCCTTTTCCCTGTAAAGACTGGTAACACTGGTTCTGACATAGTGTACCATCTTATTCTAATGCTCTCCCACCACAAAGACAAGTCATAGCTTCAATGGTAGCCATGCCCTCTCACCTAATAAATCTCATTTCTTAATTGTACTTTTGGTTCAGCTCCTTGCCTGAACCAACCCACCTGATGCTTCTTATTCTGTATTTTTCTAATAGTGGGGGGATATTGCCACAAAATAATTTTTTAAAAGAATCAAAGAAGCCGGGCGGTGGTGGCGCACACCTTTAATCCCAGCACTTGGGAGGCAGAGGCAGGTGGATCGCTGTGAGTTTGAGGCCAGCCTGCTCTACAGAGCGAGATCCAGGATAGGCACCAAAACTACACAGAGAAACCCTGTCTTGAAAAAAACAAAAAAGAATCAAAGAAATGAATTTTGTTCACTATGTTCCTGTAACAAGTAAGCTTCATCCATTAATAGGCATTGTTTCTTTTCATTATCATTGATGGCTGTTTTAGCATCCAATATTAGATCTGGTACAGGGATGTCCACTGAATACATGCATTTTTGATTAGAGGGAAGGGTATGACAGGAGATAGCAAATATAGATATAGTCTCTAGTTTTATGGCTTACTATGCCAGCATGAGACATGAATGTGGTCAGATAATTTTAACAAATAAATACAGGCTACTTAGGAGACTCTCTAAAAGATAGAACAAACAGAACTTGAAATATGTTGAGTGACTTCATGAAAGAAGAAAGTAGTAGTATTTTACCTCCTAAATAATTACCAAGTTAAGCAAGAAAGATGGGAAATAAGTGCATGTAAGTTTGTTTCTGTTGCCATGAGAAAATATTTTAGACTGAGAAATGTATTTATAATAGAAATTAATTTGTTAGGGCATTGGGAGTCAGGAAAGCTGAGACAAAGGCACCAGTGGATTCAGGGTCTAGTAAAGGCTGCACTTGGCTTCCAAGTGTGCACACATGGTCTAAGGACAAAAGGCACTACGGTATTCCCTTATAAAAGTATAAATAGATTCCTAGGGGATTTGGTATCTTTCCAATAGTACAAAACTATGTGAGAAATCCAACATATAAATAGAAAAGTCTTAATTTGGCTTTCACTTTAGTGGTTTCATATGTTCAGTTAGTCCCGTTGCACCATTGTGAAAGCAGGCAACTGGCCCCTTTCCAAGCCACTGAATGATTTATTCCATAGATTACCAGTGTTTGGTTTGTCACTAAAACTCTGTACTTAAGTGATTCCTTTTATGTACATTTGTCTATATGTTCATATATTCCATTTTCTCAGTTTTGCTTAGACTTTCTGTGTTTATTTCAGCTAATTCATGAAAAGTATTTGATTTGTTTCATTTATAATGTGACTAGAAAATTCATTTCACTGCTCCTCTTAAATAAATTAAAAATCATTAAGGTAAAATACTCAGCAAATATTAGGAAATAAGACTCTATCCCTTATGGTCAAGCATGATATCGTCTTACATAAAGGAATATAGCCCAGCCATTCTATCCCCAAATTCTCAGAAGTCATGATTCATATCATCAACTTCAAGCTCAAAGTTTCATCTGAATATCATCCAAATCAGAACTGGATGAGACTCAAAGAATGATTCAGCCCATGGTAACTCATTTTTCCAGCTGTGAGCTTTCAATGATAGTGGATGTGCTCCTAAAATACAATGGATGATGGGACAAACATAGACAAGGTATCACTAATTCAAAAGAGAGAAATATGAAAGAAAAAATAAGTAACATGATTTAAGTGCATTCAATACCCTGCAATACATATTGCATTTAACTGTTAGGCTTAATTATAAATATTTTGATACCATGTCCTGCCTACCAGAAAGGTGGGGCCCCTGAGGTATGTGGTAACTCTGCCCTATACCTTCACCAGTCCCAACCCATGCAGCACTTCTCCTATTTTAGACTCATATGTCTGATGCTTTTCCAGGCTATAGTCACACACACACACTGACTTTATTCATCTGGGACTTTAAGTGGGTGAGGGGGAAGATTGCTCTCATGACTCAACACAACATTAAACTTTTGAGAGCTCTTTGTAGTCATCTGACCCTACAGGTCCACTGAGCACTGGTAGGTCTGCTAGTATCCATACCTGTATACCACATCTCTAGCCTGGATCCTGAGGTTTCTCTTGGTATCCTTTGTAACATAGGTGGAAGAAGCCATGCTTCCAACATTCAGTCTGCTGCTGAGATTATGTTTGTTTCCTCTAAAGCAAAAGTCCAAGTTATGCATGGGTCCCTCTTGAGACACAGCTGGGATGGTTAAGGCTAGGCTGAAATTTTTCTAAGTATTTAGGATCTGCTTTTCTCTATTTATAAATGGGAACTTTAATTATTTTTTCTTCTTATATTTTGCAATAAGAAGTCAAAAGAATCTTGAGAACTTTGCTCACAGATGTCTTCTGCCAAATAGTCTAGTTCATGACTCCCAAGTTCTGCCTTCCACAAAATATTCAAATTCTTTAACAGTCTCTTCTTCTGTTCCTTGCTTTGTCTTTATGGTTTTTGCCTATCCATACTTCCTAGAAATAAAATAATACCACATGTAATCTTTTTACATAGCTTCTTTCATAAAGAATAATGCTTTAAATGTTCTTTGTAGCGTTTATAAGTACTTTATTCCTTTCCATGGCTAAATTGTAGTTCATTTGCTGAGGGATATTTTATTTTCTTTCACATTCTTTATATTCTATTTCATTTCAAGCCTTATTTTTCTTGTGTAGTGCATATTGGCTTTTTAAAAATATTTTATTTCTGAGGGAGCACTGGTTCATTTGGGTGTTGTTCTTTGGGAACCATCCATTGGTTTTTGTTGTTGTTGTTGTTGTTTTGTTTTGTTTTGTTTTGTTTTTCTCCAGAGACAAGATGTCTTGCTGGGACCTATGATTCACCCATTTGGCTAAGCTGGCTGGACTCTGAGTCCCCAAGATTCACCTGTATCTACCTTCTCAGTGACAGAATTACCTTTTATGTTGGAATCAAACTTGGGTCCTCATCTTACACAGTATTCATTTCACCAACCGAACTATCTCACCAGCATAATATTTAAAGATTTCCTGGTGTATCAGCATTCTTTTGAGGTAAGTCTTTGCCAGTATCTTATCTATGCAAGAAAATTTAAATGTCAAAGATGTCTTTTTCATACTTTAAATGATATTTTATTTGTTTAATTACATTTGTTTCTCATACATTGTTATCTTTATTTATATATAACTGAATACTTATTTTTATTTTCTATTCAAATATTCTGATATTTGATGGATTATAATAAATATTCAGTAGTTTTCAAAAGGAACTTCATGACACATAGTATTCTGTGCTTTACAGGCAATTACTCATTTAAGATTTCAAGGACATTATAAAACAGGTAGACTTTACAAGTGAGAACTTGAGATATAAAATTATTGGTGAAATTGCTCAAGTTCACACAGATTTTAATCAGAATGGGTGAAGTTTAAAGGAAGACATTTGGATTCAAATTTTGAGATTTTTTTGTCTACATTGTACTAAAACAGAGAAGTAAAATGTAGAGTGTTCTGAAACTGTAACCCCAGGTATAGATTTTACTTTAAGTCAATGCATTTAAACAAGTTCACAGGGTAAGTCAAAGAAGAAAACTGGAGACTGAAAACAACTACAGATGGAATAATTGATATTACCTCATCTCAAGAAGTCAGAAAGATTTAAAGAGGATATACATTAGCCTAGTTCCTATGGCTAACAGAAGTTTTCTTGTTTCTAATATTTGAGTAGGTTGGTCTAAATGAAAAACTCACTTTGGCACTTTGGGTATTCATTAGGACAACTTCTGTAAATTATTCTGCCTAAATTATCTGACTTCTCTAAAAAACACAAGAGGAAAAATGAAAAAAATATGTATGGATAATGTGTGTACATTCATTAGTAAGTGTAAGTTTAGAACAAGCAGACAATATAAGCTTTGAGCAAAGTATTACCGAAATGGCTTACAACTACTCAAACTCAATTCATCTGATTGTATGGTTTGGTTATGTAAATGAAAGTAAACAGATACAAAGAAGCAGAAGCTAACAAGTCCAAGGATTCAAGAAAAAGGAGGGAAAAGTTCTGTAAGTATAGCAACAAAAATATAGAGAAAGCTGAGTTAAAAATTAATATTTGGCCAGGTGTCGTAGTACACACCTTTAAGCCCAGCACTTGGAAGGCAGAAGCAGTTGGATCTCTATGAGTTCAAGGCCAGCCTGGTCTACAGAGCTAGTTCCAGGACAGCCAGGACTGTTCACAGAGAAATACTGTCTTGAAAAAGCAAAAAAAAAAAAAGTGAGATTTGACTGAAGTAATGAAAGTTTACTGTACATAGCTCACAAATAGGCATCTGTGCTACCAAGCTAGAAAAAAAAATTACTGAGGCACGAATGTGCTCTTTCTGGTCTCTAAAAGCTCGACTCACCATCTGCCTATTCAATGCATGAACAATTTCTGGGAAGGGCCAGGAAAGAACAAATCCCTTGATTAAAAAGGGAAGAAAACAATGACAACATGAGGACAAGTTCTATGAAAACTCTATGGATAGAAGGGCTCCATATTGTCATTCTTAAACAGACATGGGTCATCTTTTTTCCACCATAGGAACATGCTGCAGTGCTGACTGTCTATGGAAATTAATCACATCAAGGATAGAAAAAAAAATCAGACAAATGTCAATAATAGGAAAGATGAATCCCATCTAAGTACTTTGTATACATTCATGAAAATGTCATGATGAAGCCTACTCTTTTGTATAATCAAAATGTTAATCAAAATCAGTAAGAAAATTAATTTGGAAAGAATGACTATTTTATTGGGTGTAAGTATGGGAGCATGGTGTTTAAGTAGGATGGGTATCTGCTATTCCCCTTCCCCTTATGGGTTTGCATATCTAGTATCACCCTCAGATAATGAGGTTTTGATATCTGTAAGAGCAGTGAGCAATCCTACATTTCTAAGAGAAATTGGAGAATTTGGCACTATAATCAAAACCAAGCAAATTTGCTTAACACAAAGATAAAGAATTCCTGACAAAGGGAGGAATTAACTCAGAGAAAAAACAAAATCCCTAGGTGGAATAGCAAAAGGAACAAGCACTGTTGGTGAAGTGAAATACTTGCCACATGGAACTGTAATTCAAACACTGCTAGGTCGAAAAGAGTAAGAGATGAAAATATTCACAATTGCTGGAGGTCATTTTATACTTCAAGAAAGATACTAAAGAATATAAAATTCATAAATATTAGTGATATTTTCATAAATCATTTCTTCTTCTCTCCCCTATGTGCATTTTGAATGAAATGAAAATTTAAGCAGAAATATATAGTTTAATCATTTCCAAGCAATGCAAACATAGGAAATTATTTCAAAACAACATCTGAACAATAGGCATAAAGCTATCCTGCATGTTTGATAGAATTTCCGAACTGGCAGGAGTAGGAAGAAAACTTCCATCTGCAGTATTTCTGTAACATGTAAAGCTGTTAGATTCAAGACTTAGACCTGCTGGCCTGTGATGTCAAAATGGCAAGAAACTACTGAAATGAACATCCTCCAAAGGTTTTAAATTCAAGAAGATGCCTCCTGTCCAGAACCAGGAAATCTAAGCAAATAACAAAAGTTCTTAGCACTGAGGTTCAAGTCAGTGGTGCTGTCAAGCCTAAATATGGGGTTTGATTTGTGAGAAAAGAGAGTTCTGACTCCTTTCTCATCTAAAGAAATAGCTGTTAAAACATGTCTAGAGTATCAATAGCGCTGCTGTCATTCCAAAGCTGAAGTGAAGGCATCGTAGAGATCTAGTGGTCTCCATCTTTGTGAACCATTTACCTCCAAAAAAGATGCATTGATTGTCCCACAGTATACACATATTAGCACATTCACAGGGGACATATGCAGAAAGACTGCCATGTATAGGATAGTAGTCAGTTTGAACATACAAAACTTCCTCATCTCTCCAGCTCAACAGTCCATTATTACCACGTTGCTGTTACTCATATTCCTTAAAGGACATATATAACTGAATCAAGAAACATTTAATTGTATTCAAGTGACAGTAGAATTTTTTTTAAATGACACAGATCTTCTCTTACAGCCTTATCACACAGTCCCTTTGTCTGGGCCACCAAATGCCACTAGCATTCCAGGAAAACCCACTGGCCATACAGGCCAGGGAAGCAGATCTATGCCTTGCTCAGTTACCATCAGAGATGCTTCCTTCTGCAGCAGACATAAACAAATACAGAGAGATCCACAACCAGAAATATACAGAGAGTGAGAGACTTGGGAACACTCAGCCCTAAAAGAGATGTCTCACTGAGTCCCTCTATAGTGGTATTCTATTTGTACTGAAATGTGATTTTATTTGTATGTTAATAAATAAAGTTGCCTAGGGGTCAGAGCTATCAGCAAGCCATAGCGAAAGCCAGGGCGGTGGTGGTGCACGCCTTTAATCCTAGCACTCGGCAGGCAAAACTAGGTAGATCTCTGTGTGTTCAAAGATACAGCCAGCATTGGAGACACACGCCCTTAATCTCAATACCAACCATAGAAAACTTGGAGGTCTATACAGAGAGGCAGTGACGAGGCAGTCACGTAGTTGGGTTTACAACCAATGAGAAGGAAGAACGAGAACTCTTATTTAAAGGCGAACGCACAGGAAGTAGTCCCTTTTCGGAGAGGTCTCTTGGCGGGAGAGGCTAGCTGGCGGAAAGCGGGTAAGACTCTTAGCTCTGACCTCTTTGGCTTTCATCTTTACATTGGCTCTGTGTCTCTTATTTAATAAGGCAGTTGGTTACATCTACATCCCTCCCCTCAGGGCTCAGGGAACTCTGCCGAAGAATGTGAGAGCCAGAGGGGATCAAGGACACCAAGGAATCAAGGCCTTCTAGACAAAACAGGGCTGGCATACATATGAACTCACAGATACTGATCTGCACCAAAAGGGGTCCTAGAACTGAAAGGGAGAAGTGGACACATGCCCACATCCCTAAACCAAAAAGTATGTCCAACTGATAGCCACTTTCAAATGAAAAATTAGTTTTCTCCAAAGGGAAACTCACTGGGAAACAAACCATCCCTTTTTTATTTAAGAAATTGTTTTTATTCATTTTACATACCAACCACAGATCGCCCTAAGCCTCCTCCCTTGACCCACCCCCAATCCCCTCCTCCAAAAGGGTAAGACCTCCCATGGGGAGTCAACAAAGCCTGATACATTCAATTGAGGCAGGACCAACCCCTCTCCCCTGCATCAAGGCTGAGCAAGGCATCCCACCATAACCACTCTTAAGGGTAGGTCTCATACCCAGAGTGCATAGCCAACAACAAACAAATGAACTCAAGGGCAGCGTTAGAGGTTTTGTTTTTTGTGGGGTTTTTTTTGTTTTGTTTTTTTGTCTCAGAATGTTTAGTCAGGGCATTTTTTTAACCTAATAGATTCTTTGCATATATATTATATGGCTTCTGGTTTTGTGTTTTTATGGGATTCCCGTGTATGTAAACATGTGTGTTTCTGCATCTATATGCATTGCTTGAGCTTTTTCTTATGGTTGTTTGTTTTGGCCTATTCTGACTTTTTTGTTTTTGTTTTATTGTATTGTATATTATTATTGGCCCTTAGATGCCTGTTTGTTTTCTAAGGAGAGACAGAAAGGGATGGAGACAGATCTGGATGGGAAGGGAAGTGAGGAAAAAATGGTAGGAGTTAGGAGAGGCGATAACATAAGCAGAATATATTGTATAAAAAATCTATTTTCAACAAAATAAAAAAAGAAAGAATCAGTGTAGAATAGGTATAGAACTGTAAATGTTAAAACTCTGATGTTCTGTATGAGTGACTGAACCATGACATTTGCACGTACATATACAAATGTTTCCTATGGGTACAAGCTATTAAGATGATTTTTAAATTGATATACAGCAGAAGCAGAGACAGTTATATGTAGGTGTAGGAATTAAACATAAGAAAGGAATAACTGGTGACATTCTCAAGAAACACTTTGTCAGGCTTATCATAGTTACATACAAAAGAAGAAACTTCTCTGATGTCGGACTATTCAGAAAACTTTTTAATAGTTGTACCCTGATTGGCCTCATTTTGGGCTTCATTTGCACACACACACACACATCTAGCCAATCAGGACTCAGCTGAGAGCACTACAATTTTGGATGTTCCATAGCTTCAAGATAGAAAATGAGAAAAATTCCAAAGTAGAGGAAGAAAGAAGCTGCCTGCCTGGCTAGCCAGGCTTCTCTAGCCTCCAGGTCTCAAACAGCAGCTGCAGGCAGAAGAGTTCATTTCCTCCTTAGAGGGTCAGGATAACTGTTCCTGCCATTCCTGATGATGAACTGCAGACTTGTTCTGCCACCCTAAAGCCCAAAAAAGACAGGGCTCTAATGTCTGCAACCTCTGAGCTAGGTATCCCAAAGCCTGTGCTGAGGACTTATATGTAACTGGATTACTTGCTACTAAGAGATATGAGATGTGGTTGTTAGAGATAAGAGATGCTCATGATTAAATGCTTCATTCATTGTGAGTCACCTCTCATGCACACTCCTCCTGAAAGTAACCAACTCAACGAACTGATTGGTTATCCAAGCTAAAACAAAACAAACCCTTAACTAAAAGAAAAATGACCCTAATAATTGAATAAAACTCACAGTTTCAATACTAGAGTGTTAATTATTCCTGAAATACAGTGTGTGGAGTTCTTTTCACATGTGAAAAATATATACAAGCAAGCTAATCACAAAGCCTGGTTTAGCTGTTATGGATACATAGAGCAAGAGCCGCCTGGAGAAAGGCATTTCAAGAAATGTCATCCCACAAAATATGAGAAAAATAGAAAACTTAATTTCTCCCAAAACTTGTATCATTACTACTAGTACACATCAAGAAATAAATAATAACAAGAAAAAAAAAAAGTAACATCTCATTCTTATGCTCTATGTATTATCAACTAGAAATGCCAAATTAGGTCAAAGTCTATGGGCAAAGTGGCACAATATGAGCATTGCATACAATTCTCTGACAATGGTGTCCTCACTGGTATACTAAGTAGAACAGCTGTGCACACACCCAGATACCTTTAGGGAAGGAAAGGAAACCTGCTTTATTATACACCTAAGAAATAAAAGCAGAGAGAAACCGAGGGAAGGAAGAAAATTAATGGCATAGGGATGGAGGAGGTGGGGAGAAAAAAGAGAGTATAAGATGAATATGGTCAATGTATATCATGAACTTACAATAATTTGTCTTTATGAGAGTCTGCACTATGTACAATGAATATATATCAATAAAGTATTTTAAAATTTAAAAAGAACCAGAAAAGTTTAAAAAAAAAATACAGCATCATTGACAAAGACTGAAATGAAGGAGCTTCTGTAACTTCTCAATCCACTCCAAGAAGTTGATGTTGGAGAGAAGTTTCTTTATGTGGGGAGAGAAAGTGAATAAAACCCAGGTTGCACATGTGAAAGTGAGGATAATGCTTATCTCAGTGAGGTGTAGCACTAGTAATCAGAGGCCCTGCACACAGGCCAGAGCTCAAAGATGGGATTTTAAGCTCTCACGTGGCATCAGGTAGACCTTGGTAGCAGTGGGGAAGACTCATGCTTCATCCTTCATCACTGTTATATGTGATGTGAACTTGGATCACTCACATCTCTTCCTGAGACTATGCCAGTCCCTGGGTCTGTGAGATTCAAACATGATCCAACTTAATTTAAGCCATGGTGGCTGAGGGACTATTTCCACTATCCATCTCCAACTTTGGGCAACTGTTGCCTGGTCTATGTTCATAGATACATTCTCAAACTACCCTGACAACAGGCAGAGATAGGCATCCCAGAGGGATGGACTCATGTTTTGGCCTCCACTATTGTCTGCCAGCTGGAATAGTAATCTCAGTGTCCCACTGAAACTATGAAGATTCTTGATGATGTGAGAGTCACATGGGATGTAGCATCTCTCAGCCAGGATAGTCAACACTAACCCAATGTCTAGCATTATAGTGTGAAATAGGACTCCATTTTCTGGTAGAAGGATAGGGTACTAAGGTTAGGTCATTGCCCTAAAAATCTTAATGATAGGCTATTGAAACATAACACTGTGTAGATGCTTAGGGTTCTAATCCCCAGGACAGTCTACAGAAAGCCTCTGAAACAGTTACAAGACCAGAGAAAGACACAGGGCTACACTATTAGATTTTTATTCAAACTAACATCATCTGTGGTTAGTTGTTACATGCTTGGGCCATAAGTTCACCTCATCAGTAAGTAGATCTTGGTATCATGGGCCTTGGTGCTTCCCCAGAGCATTAGTAGTCTTGACAGGTTGTATGGTCCACATTTGACAATGTTTTGTTGCACTTGTAGCCACAGGCAAAGTATAGAAGAATGAAATCCATTCATTCACAATGATTCAGCCCAGAGACATGCTGAATAACACAGAGGCTAACCACAGATCAATGACTGATGAAGCAGATGGGCCTAACATAGAGCACAAGAAGAAGCTAAATGGTAAGACACCTCTCCCTAGGTACTCATCTGATTCATTATTATAACACACCAACTATGGCTGGGCATGAGACACCTTGATTAAAATTATACTTTTATTGTGGGAAGGAGCAATAACACAAACCCAGCAGATACCTATTAAACCAGGAACTGGGCATCATCCTGTGCTGAGACAGTAAAACTGATTAATTGTAGAGGAAAAAAAAGGTCAGTGTGCTGTGAATTTCTGTAAAGACATTCACAAACAAAGCCAGACCAGGTTCAAAGCACAGAGACCGAGGCAGCATGCACAGGGCCTGCACAGGTCTGAATCATGTCCTCTGTGTGTATATATATATATATATATATATATATATATATATATATATATATATAAATATATATATTATAGCTTCCAGTTTAGCGTTTTTATGGGATTCCTGAGTGTGTGAATGGGTGGGTCTCTGTTTCTTGTACCTTCTCTTGGGCTCTTCCTTCTGTTTGCTTTTTTTTGTCCAATTCCAATGTGTTATTTTTTTTATCTTATATTATATGTAAGTATTATCCCTTAAAGCCTGTTTTCTAATGAGAGATGGAAAAGGAGTGAATGCTGATGAGCCAGAAGGTGGGGAGGAACTAGAAGGAGTAGAGGGAGGGGAGACTGTAATCAAGATAAATCATGTGAGAAAAAAATCTATTTTTAATAAAAGGGAAAAAACCTTAAAAATGAGAACCTACTACCATCACTTTGCTAGACCAGAATAATTACTACTCTCTAAATCTTATTCTTATACCCACATTTAAGTGTAGCTTCATCAAAGAGCAAATGGAGACCATTACAGAAAACCACAACTGGACTCAATGCAGAGGTCAATGGATTGTGGGGAGCAAAGCCCCGATAAATAATTTACAAAACAGCTCCTGCATCTGTGGTTCAGAAAACATTGCCGAAGAGGGAGGCAGAAAGATGGTAAGAGCCAGAATACCAGGAGTCTTCCATATAATGGACTCTTATAGAAATGGCTGCATAAACAGATCTGAATAAGGGCAATATCAATAGATATGCTAATGTAAAGGAGTAAAATCTCCTGAGACCAAACCTCCAGAGAAGGAATTACAGGCAACTGATGGCTTCTGAGAGAGGATGAGTTATCTTGTCCCAGAGATGAGCCTTAATTGTCTGTCCAATACAAAATGGACAACCTTAATTGGTTGTCTAATACAAAGTGGTCAGACTTGAAACCATATACACAAACAATACAAATGGACTCAGAAGGTTGTATTTATATATTTGTGCATAAACACATGCACAAATGCAAAAATAATCCAGGAAAATAATGCTATCAGTTTGAAAGTGGCAGAGGGACATGGAAGAAGTTGGAGTGAGGTGACTTGGGAGGGGATAAAGGAAGGAAAGAGAAGGGAGAAAGTGATATAATTATATTTTTAAAAGTAACTATTACATAGCCCATCAAATAAAGGCCAAGCTGGATATTTTCAGTGCTAATTTCTGCAAAACACTTGAAGAATTATTATCAATACTTTAAAAACTATTCCAAAAATTCCAAAGATCCTATGAGGCAAGTGTTTCCCAGATATCATAACCATTTAAAAATACAACAAAGAAAACAAGCATAGTCCAAATATCTGATGAACTTAGATATAAAAATCTTCAACAAAATATCAAATCCAGTAGTACTATAAAAAATTATGTACCATGATCACTCCACAGATGTCTCAGAGATACAAAGATGGCTCAACAAATGCAAAAAATAAGTTCACATGGCAAAATACATCAGAAGAATGAAAGGAAAAATTATTATCTATGATTATCTCAATAAATACAGAAACCTCATTTGACAAACTCAATATCACATGAAGATAAAAATACTAAATAAACTTTGCATAACAGAAAGATACCTCAACATGATAAAAATTACACATATTAAACGAACAGATAACATCATAGTGGACTTGGGAAAGCTTAGAGCTTTCTCTCTAAAACCTGGAGCAAGATGCCTGGGGACTGGAGAGATGGCTACATAGTTAAGAGTGTGTACTTCTTTTGCAGAGGTCTGGAGTTTGGTTCCTAGCCTGAAGTCAGTTTCACAGCAGTCTATAACTCTAGCTCCAGGAACTCTACTGACCTCTACTAGCCTTCGTGAGCACTTGTACTCACATGTACATACCCACAAAACAGAATTTTACAAAGATAAAGATGCCCTCCTCCTCACTTTTTCAACCTAGCTCTCAAATCTTAGCCAGAACAATAAGAAAGGAAATAGAAATAAAGGGAATTACTGTCAGTTATCTTTCCATTACTTTAACAAATATATGATATACTTCAACTTATATGAGGAAAATTGCTTTGACTTACAGTTGAGGAGGTATCCATCAATGGTCACTTGAATTCATCATCTTTCAGTCTGTGGTGAGGCAGTATGTTTTATGTAGAGCACATGATAGTAGAGTAGGCCAATTAACACCTTGATGGACAATCAAAGAGAGAGAGAAAAGAGGAAACAGAAGTTTCATATCTTCCTGTCCCCAACAATATAATTTCCTTCCAGTAGACATTATTGCTTAAAGCTTTACCACCTGAGTGTCACAGGCTGGTGACAAGCCTTTAGCTTATGGGACATTGGGGAAACAGATCAGATTCAAATAATAGTAGCAGCCTAGTTGGTAAGAAAAAAAACTAAAATTATGATTATTTGCAGGTGACATGATGTTAAACATATAGAACTCCAAAGACGCCACCCCAAACCTTTAAAACTAGCAAATGAAATTAGGAAAGTTTCATGATAAAAACCAATATACAAAAAAGAATGCTGTTCCTATACGCTAATAGCAAATCATCTGATATAGAAGTCAAGAAAGCAATCACATTTATAAAACCTACAAAAAGAAATGAGAAACAAATATAATCAAAGAAGAGGAAGAGAGATCTACAAAGAAAACAAAAAATTAATGAAAGAACCAAAATTAATATGAAAATGAAAAGACACCTTGTGTTCCTGGATTAAAGAATAAATGTTGTAAAATTGCCCCAACTACTCAAAGAAACATACTGATTCAGTGAAATCCCTTATAAAGTACAATTGTATCTCTTCATAGAACCAGAAACAATTCCAAATTTTTGTTGGAAATGAAAAAAAGTTCAAATAACCAAAGTAATCTTAACCAAATAGAATGAAATAGGCTATACTGCAATATTTTAATTGAAAATACAATACAAAGCTGTAATAATAAAGGCAATGCAGTACAGATAAAAAAAAATAGAGCCACAGTGCTGAGTGCTGTAGCTCATGGCTGTTATCTCAGCACTCAGGAAGCTGAGAAAAGAAGACAATGACATTAAGGCCAGTCTTGGCTCACAAGTGAGTTCCCAACCAGTGTGACTATAGAGTGAGACCACATTATCTCAAAACATAAACAAAAAATCCAAATCAAAAGGGGAAAAATAAAAACACCATACAGAGTAAAGGAACAGAATAGAGAAGAGAGAAGTAAATCCACAAACCTACAAAATTGAGGTTTTAAATTAATTTTTTTAAATATTGAAGGTGCTGGGAATATTCACATTTGAAAAGATGAAATTAAACTCCTGCATCAACATTTGAAAAAATCAATGGAATGTGGATTAAAGACAAGAATAAGACCTAATTTTGCTTGTATATTATGGCTTCTGATTTTGTGTTTTTATGGGGTTTAGGTTTTTCTGTTTATGTCTGTCTCTCTGTGTGTATTTCTTGTGCTTTTTATTTATTTCATATTCTGGTTTGTTGTTTCCTGTGTTGGTTTTGTTTGCCTGTTTTCTAAAGAAAGAGAGAATGGCCTGTAATTGGGTAGGTTGAGAGGGGAGAAGGGTCTGGAAGGAGTTGGAAACTTTTCCTTTGGGTGAGGCTGTCTGGCTAGTTATCTCTTAGGATTGGAGTGACTCATCTCCTCACTGCTGCAGCTATAGGCATCTGGAAGTCAGTCTAGCCTTTTATGTGAGTACTGGTGATTCAAAATCAGGTCCTCATGTTTTACAGCACTAAAAGACATTTCTTTGTTGATATTTATCTTTCATATTGAGTTAAAGACTATATTTACTCTCGTTTATATCAACTGGTCCTAGCTCTTATAGCTTAAAGTTATTTAATAAAGTTGCTTGTTGATGGTATTTATCATGCCCCTATTGAATATTCTTTGAAGCTGTTTCCCAATACCTAACCTGTAAGGCCATATGAATCGGTGGAAAATATAGAAAAAACATCAGGTCTCTTAGTTTACTTTATTATTCCTTATGTCTTCCATCTCCTGACTTCTAATGTATGTTATATGGAAATATGGAACAGTTTTGGTACCTGATCACAAAGGCTCAATTTTCTGCCTAAGCAGGGAGTATCTACAGTTCTCAAAAAAAAAAAAACCCACAACTCTTGACTCAAACAAGTTACCCTCATCCCCACCTTTCCCTTTTGCATCTCACTAAAATCCCTTGTACTCCAAGGACCACACAATTTCAAAAAATTCCTGACCATTGTCAACTGGATTATTTTTTCCCTTTAGAATGAGTTATTTATCTTATTTCAACTATTCATCATTTACAACATTTAGCATAGAGATTGCCACTGCACAATAGAGACCAAAGATACTTAGAGTTGTTTCACCACTGAGATAAAGAGTTATGAAGCTCAACAGATCTGAATATCAGGTTCCTAAATGGGAAAGAATCATAAGCATGCAAAGTTATACTGATTAATTCCCTTGGTACTCTCTGCTATTCATATCTGCTAACTAAATTCTCACTTTCTTATTGAGTGTATACAATGATATACATACACCACAGTTATCATTTATGGAGCCCGGTATGCTATGCAGTTTACTTATATAATAACATGATTCAAATTAATTCCTCATTGTTCTCCTCTGAGGCAATTTATAGTTTTCTCATTTTACTAATGGAAACTAATATTCAGAAAGATAAAGTAACTTTCCCAAGGTAGGATACCCAGTAAAGTCAAAGAATCAAGATTCATCTGTTTTCAGATCTCAGAATTTTATTGCCATCCACTCTGTCACGTATAGAATTTTATAGGTATTGTGTGAACTGCAGGGATAAAAATTGATGAATACATATTCTTTAGGAAAATGGCATAATCACAATTAGGTTCCACTTTCTGATTCTGCTGTACCTCAGGAATAGAAGAGACATTTTCAAGAACAAAGTAGCAGGGAATCCATATCTCAGTAGAGCAGCTGGATTGAAGGTAAAGCAACAGAGTTAGAAAAGCAACCAAGGTAAGCTTGATTCTGGGTAAGGAAAGCTTAATTGGCTATAAAGACCCTATTCTTCAATGGTATATACCCAAATGCCTAGAATTGTCTGTGGAAAGTACTGGGCATTCAACCAATACTTGTTAAATGACTGAATTGGATCCAACTTCATAAATAATAAATACTTCAAAGCAGTGCTAAGTAGTGAAATAATTCAGAGCCAAAGGATGGTAATTGTGGACCAGGTTTATTCCAGGAGAATTTCTAAGAAAGTTATTTTTTAATTGAAAATATTCTTCTCTCATATAATACATCCTAATCACAGTTTCCCCTTCCTCCACTCCTCCCAACTCCTTCCCACCTCCCCTCTCCCAAAGATTAACTCCCCTTCTATCTCCGTTCAGAAAAGAGCAGGCCCCCAAAGAGACAACAACCAAACACAACAATACAAGATAAGACAAGGCCAAAGCCCACACATTGAGTCTTGAAAAGGCAACCCAACGGGAGGAAAAGAGTCCCAAAAGCAGGTAAAAGAGTCAGAGACACACCCATTCCCACTGTTAGGAGTCCCACAAAAACACCAAGCTAACAGCTACAACATATACACGGTGGACCTAGTGTAGATCCTGTAGACCTTGTGCTTGCTGCTTCAGTCTCTGTGAGTCCACATGTGCCCAGGTAGTTGATTAAGTGGCCATGCTTTCCTGATGTCCTCCATCCCCTCTGACACCTACTCTACCCCCTTTTCTGTGGAACTCCAAGGGGAGGGACCCAATGGAGACTTCCAATTTAGACCCTCTCTCCCCATATAATGTCTGGCTGTGGGTCTCTGCACCTGCTCCCATCTGCTGCCAGGGGAAGCCTCTCTGATGACAAGGCATCAATCTATGAGTATAGCAGTGTAGCATTAGGAAATATTTCATTGCTGAGGACAACATCCACACAGATCATTGAACATAGAGGGATCAAGCTGGTGTCTGCATGGAGCCTTCACCCCTATGTCTTAGTCTCTTTGGTGCTAGGAAATATTTTTAAGAACACTAAGAATACTGAACACAACATACAGAAGACATCATTTAAGACAAGTTCTCTGGAAACAATATCCAAACTGATTCTTTGGGGAGATCTTTTTCTTGTCAATTGTAATGATAAGTGTCTTTATCAAGAGCTAAATTTAAATATATACAGATCACTTCACTTATCAGAAACTAATCAATTAAGAGAGATAAAGCTAGGTTTATGGATGTTAAGTTTCATCCCTGATTTCATCCTGATTTCTCAGGACTCAAAACAAGATACTATCTGATGCCCAAATAGTGTAGAGAAAAGAATAGTTCTTGAAATGAATTATATTCCATTTAGTAAGTAGGGACTTTGATTTTGATTTATTACTATACTTGTTTATATTCTCACTAATTTATAAGATCTAATGAATTGCAATGAACTTCTTTATCATTTATTTAATTCGCTTCATAATAAGGATTAAAGCAGATATTAAATAAGATAGCGGCAAGGTGACAATTACATTATGAAAAAATTCCATAAAATCTCAATTAATTCTAGTCTAATATTTTTTTCAGTTAGACAATTTTCCCCTCTGCACATATTTTTATAGAAAGACTGTTATATTAAGCTTTCACCATAAGTTTATTAAAATAGTGAAAGTAACAAACCAAATTTTAGTGGAAATCCTGAAGTCAATATAGATTCAGCCACATATACTGGACCATGACCTCTGGTTTCCATAACAGTTTATATTATGACTTAACGGTATGATTTGGAGTTTGTATTCTAATGGAACAGAATACTTCAAGAAGAACTAGTTAGCAGAATTTACAGACAAGAAAATTTGGGTATATGAAACTGAATATCATAAACTTTACTATACTTAAGGGATAGGTAGAGATGATAAATAAAACTTAGTTATTCCTGTAAGAAAGGATACACAAGGAAGTGAAAAGTGAAGTAATTCTAAGAATCTTAATGTCTAGTTAAAGTATGAAACCAGGTAGGTAGTAATTTTGAACAAGGAATAGCCTAGAACAAATGTTTAGTCTCAGAGAATCTGCATTTCATGTAACCAAAAAATTACTTTAATGAGTGGAGTTCAATAATATATATGTGTATGTATATATGTAAATAATGATCAATTTGTCTTTGGAGGAAGAGGCATGATATAGAGGACACATTTAGGGCTTAGAGTATACAATATTTCATTCTTTGTACCCTGATCAGTTGTGGGTCTCTTGTGAATTGCCATCTACTACAAATAAGCGCCTGACTATGGTTGAGAGATACATTAATCTATGGGTACAGTGATTTGTCATTAGGAGTCAGTTTAAAACTATGTTCATTTAGCAAATAATAGAGTAGGTTCTCCCCAAGGGCCATGACTGCTCTAGTCACTTGTTCTTGGCTCAGTAATGGTGCCAGGTATGGGTTTCATCTTGTGGAATGGGACTAAAACCCAATCAAAAAGACATTGGTTACTCTCTTGATGTCCATGCCACTATTGTACCAGTGCACACATCTTGCTAGGGTGGTCATTATTGTAGTTCACAGGGTGCCCAACTGCTTAAGATTGATTATTACTTTTCTCCAGCTCTGGTGGTGTTTATCTTGCAGTACTACAAAAACTAAAAAATAGGAATGAAACTCCCAGATTGGTACCAGCTTGATTTCTCCATGTTATATGAACAAGGTATATTGTGTCTTCAGCAACAGGCTCCTAAAGTCAAGTTCTGGAGGTTAAACAAGAATATTAACAATAGCTTGTAATGTTTGGAGGTTTGTATAAGCTCAAAACAGACAATATCCTGGCATAGAGAGATGAAGTGGGCATGAAGTCACACACTTAAATGAAGAGATACTGGAAATTGCTTGCTTCTGAGAAGGTGAAAGTCACTTTTCTTTAAGACTGTGGCCCTCTGGTAAGTTAACCACGCTCTAGTGGATAACAACACACTAACAAGTATATGGGCAGTATAATTTGGAAGAGAGAGGTTAAAAAAATGAGGGCACACTGTTGGGTGGTAGAAAATGGAGAAAGGATCTAAGAAGAGTTAGGGGAGGAAGGTTTAAGACAATCAAAACATATTGTATGATACTCACAAAGAATTAATTTTAAAAGTTGAAAAAACTAAAAATATGTTCATGTGTAAAGCAAAACTTTACTTACCTAGGAAATCAGAAAAAGAGTCAAATGATGATGAGTGAACATTTTAGAACAACTCTGTTTCTGTTCTGGAGCTGAAGAGATGGGTCAGTGGTTAAGAGCACTGGCTGCTCTTCCAGAGGACCTGGGTTCAATTCCCAGCACCTACATGGCAGTTCACAACTGTCTGTAACTCCAGTTCCAGGGGATCCAACACCCTCACACAGACATGCAGGCAAAACACCATAAAAACACTAATGCATATAAAATAAATAAATCTTTAAAAAAAGAGTTTCTACTCCTTTCATTTGTCTTGAAATGGTGTCTTTGGTAGGGTCCATATTGCTGTGATAAAACAGCATACCCAAAAGCAACTTGGGGAGTAAAGGATTTACTCCATCTCTCATGTTCCAATCATAGTTCATCTTGAAATAAAGCCATGGCAGTAACTCAAGTCAGGAATCTAGAAGCAGGAACTGAAGCAGAGGCAATGAAGGCTTGTTCAGCCTCTTTTTATAGCATCCAGGATCACCAGCTCAGGGATAGTAATACCCAGAGTGAGCTGAGACCTCCCACATCAATCAATCAAATTTCACTACAGGCTTGCCTGTAGGTCAATCTGTGGAGGAATTTTCTCATTTGAAGTTTTTGCTTTTAAAATGACTCTAGCTTATGTCAAGTTAACATAAAACTAGCAGCACAATTGTTATCTTGTCAACTTAACAAACACATAACTATTCAACTACAAACTTTCCGTTTTCATTTGTCCCCAAGATGGTAAATTACTATTAATATTATAATATAAAACCTTCAAACATTTGAAAGTCTCAGACTTTACAAAGTAATACACTTTAAAAGTTCAACAATCTTTTTGATTTAAAAGGGTTTTTTCCCATTTTACATACCAACCACAGTTCCCCCCTCCCGCTCCAACTACCTTGAGTCAGCTGTTTCTTTTGGTTTCCCCATTATGATCTTGACCCCTTTGCTCATATAATCCCTCCTCCCTCTCTTCACCTGGACTCCAGGAGCTCAACCAGGTGTTTAGCTGTAGATCTCTGCATCTGCTTCCATCAGTTACTGGATGAAGGGTCTATGATGATGATTAGGGTAGTCATCAATCTGATTACAGGGGAAGGCCAGTTCAGGCACCCTCTCCACCATTGCTAGGAGTCTTAGCTGGGGTCATCCTTGTGGGTTCCTGGGAATTTTCCTAGCACCAGGTTTCTCCCTAAACCCCATAATGGCTCCCTCTATCAAGATATCTCTTTCCTTGTTCTCCCTCTCTGCCCCTCCCCCAACTCGACCATCTTGTTTCCTCATATTCTCCTGCCACCTCCCCTTACCTCTTTCCCTTCACCCCTCACGATTTACTCAGGAGATTTTATCTCTGGCTCCTCCTTGTTATTTAGCTTCTCTGGGGTTGTGGACTGCAGCCTAGTTATCCTTTGCTTTATGTCTAATATCCACTTATGAGTGAGTACATACTGTGTTTGAAGTTCAACAATCTCTTTAAACCACCCAGCCTCTTTCAAAGTTCAAGCCTCTCTAAAATATCAAAAGTCTCTAAAATATCGTCTTTAAAACATTCATAGTCTCTCTAATATACCCAAAATTCCTTTAAAACTTCAAAGTGTGGGTTTCTGTAAAATAAAAATAAGTTAAATAGGTTCTTATTACAAGAGGAAAGAACGAGGAACAGTCACATTCAAAGCAAAGCAAAACCAAAGCCCAGCAGACTTCTGGGATTCACACACAACCTTCCTGGCTCCTCCAAAGGTCTATGGCAGTCATTTACATACAATGTGTCTAATAGGCCAGGGTCGCCTCTACTCTATAAAGGATGTTGTCCTTGGCAGTTGTGTCCCATGATAATGAAATTGCCAAAATGCTCAGGTTTCCATGTAACAAGGCTTCATCTTCACCTATAGCCTCTCCTGAGTTAGAATTCAGAGATTCTAACACTTCCACATTGTGCCAAGCCTCAACTTATCACCATTCATGACCCCTTCAATCCCAGGGTTTTCACTGCTACTGGAGCTACATTATTACCAATAGCCTGGCCTGACCTCTCCTGATGCCAAGCCTCGGCTCTCCTCCATGGCCCCATGCCTTCAAAACGAATACCACCTAGGATTCATATACTACTAGCAAGGGATGCAGCCTTGTCTGTCTCTGGACGATAGCTTCTGCTGAACCCATGGAAATACTTCTAGAAGATTTTGATTGCCTCAGAAAAGCAAAGATTTCACTATAATGAATCTAATCCCTTGTTAATCACTGCTGATTCTTCACAGCTGACCAGAATTATAGATTCTGCTAAAAGTATCAATGGCTCCAATAGAATCTTTAAGGGACTCTCAAAATTCCCTCTGAAACTTTATAAGCCAGACCTCCACTGTCTTCATTGCTTTGAACATTCTTATTTCCAAAGCTTCCACAGAACACCATAGGGAATGGAGTCTAAAAAGCCAGTTTGTATACTTGATACAGAAGAGAGGGACTAAGTCTAGCCCCAACATGGTATAATAGCCTGTGTTGACTACCCAAGGGAGGCCTTACTCTCTATGAGGAGGGGATGGGGGTGAGATGGGGGTAGGTGGGGGGAGCGGGAGAAGAGGAGGGAGGGGGAATAGGTTGGCATTTAAAAAGAAAGAAAATCTTTTTCTGATAAAAAATTATAAAACAAACAAACAAAAAAGCTTCCATAGAACAGCATACTGAGCTCTGAGCACTCGTTGGCTCTTCCAACACAAAGTTCCAAAGTCAAGTCTTTTTATAATCCTCCCCAAACATGGTCAGATATGTCACTGAAATATCTCACTTCTGATACCAATTTTTTCTTTTTTTTTTTTTTTTGCTCTCAGAACTTTATTAGGTGGAGTTTGGGTGAGAGAAAACCCTGAAACAGTTGCCTGCCTGGTTCAGGACAACTGGTATAGATAGAGCAGCCTTTGTTTGGAGACAGGCTTCCACTGAGATAGAAGCAGATCTTGGATTTCTTTACACGGGAGCTGACTGGCTGAACATCTCTGAGACCCAGTTCGGATTCTTTTTTAGATGGTTGGTCAAGGGCAAGCCCCTGGGGCAGGAGCAGACCGGAAGCAGGCCTTGCTGTGCAGGCAGACAGGTGTGTGCTGGATAGGGTCATCTCTGCTATTCCCAGATTCAGATTTGTTGGAGGGGGGCCATGACAAATGAAAAGAGGATCAGTTGCTCAAAAACAAGGATGAAGTCATTACAGAGGGGAGAAACATAATGGTTCACAGGGAATGAGATAAAGAAAAGTCGTGATTCTTCATTGGTACCTGACCCCAACCCCCAAACCACCAGTCCTTCAATGGCACACCAAGCAGCCCACTGAGCTGGGAGCCTTGTCTACAGTGAAGGTGTCCAGATGGGGAGAGCATACTCTTATGCTACCTGGTAGCCACACCCCAGCTCCTCCAGGCTTCTATCACATTTACAAATACATACATAAATACATTACATACAACAGTGTTACAAATACATACATAAATACATTACATACAACAGTGGGTCTGGGAGGCAGGCTTCCCACCGAGGCAACAAGTCGGCCAGATCCGGGCCTGGCAAAGGAGTATCAGTGTCTTCAGGCACCACTGGCCTACCGGATATGACTGGTTCTGTCTACAACAAGACACAGACCTTTGACAAGCAGGGATTTTACGCAGGGACACCCCCGCCTTTCAGCCTGCCCTCTGCCCTGGGCTCCACTGGGCCCCTGGCCCCCGGCGCAGCCCCTGGCTATGCACCTGCACCTTTCCTGCAGATCATGCCGGCCCACCAGCAGCCTCACTCCCAGCTGCTGCACCACCACCTCCCACAGGATACCCCGAGTGGCTCTGGTGAGCTCAGTCAGCCCGGCTCCCTGCAGCCCAAGTCTCAAGCCTCCAAACCCACCTATGGCAACTCTCCGTACTGGACAAACTAGACCCTGAGAAAAAGAGGATGGGCTCTTGGGCAAGAGAGCACACATGGAGCACATTTCTGGGAACCCGGTGCCCTTTCCTAGAATTCTGAGACGTAACTGTCAGCTGATACCATTTTTTTTACTTAGAGTTTGTAACATAGCAATAAAACACTGTTACCAAATGTTACTTGGGAGGAAAAGATTTATTTCATCCCACATGTCCTGATCACATTCCATGATGAAGGAAAGCTGTGGCAGTAACTCAAGTCAAGAACCAGGAACTGAGACAGAGACCATGAAGGAACATTGTTTACCGGCTTGCTCGACCTGGTGTGTTCAGCCTCCTCTTACAGCACTGTGGACAACCAGTCCAGTGGTGACAATATCCACAGTGATCTTGGCTCACCCATATCAATCATCAGTCAAGGAACTGCACCACAGGTTTGCCCACAGGCCAATCTTGCAGGGTCATTTTCACAATTGAAATTGAGGTCTTCCTCAATTCTAAAATGACTCTAGCTTGTGTCAAGTTTGCATAAAACTAGCTAGCATGGAAGAGTACTTTTGTGTCAGGTTGGCTAGACTATGGTTAATGTTAATCTATGGGGTTTGTGTAGATATTATGTAGATGTAATAATTCCCCCATTGGTTGTGTTTTGCTGGAGAGCCCTAATTGCTATCCTCAGTCAAGTTCTTTATCACTCTAAATTCAATTCACTGATATAGAAAAGAGAGTAATACAATTTATCTTAAAAAGATGCTGATAATATTTTAAAAATCAAGAATTAAAAATTAATATGTAAAATTTCCCTTTCATTTGGATATATCTCTGATACAGAAACCTTGGCCTCTTTCTTGTTCAGACATTAGATAATTATCTAGTCCTTGCCAGTCTTTGAAAACTAGAATCATTTGTTCTGCATAATTAGAATCTCCCAAAATAATAATTGTGGATTTTGACAAATATTGAATA
Source organism: Peromyscus melanophrys (assembly GCA_902168415.1). Classification (NCBI taxonomy): domain Eukaryota; kingdom Metazoa; phylum Chordata; class Mammalia; order Rodentia; family Cricetidae; genus Peromyscus; species Peromyscus melanophrys. The sequence continues at coordinate 47,569 of CABHPR010109223.1, forward strand.
GCAATTTATTTCATTTAAATATGTAAATAGGTACACTGCTGTCACATACCTATAATCTCAGCTCTTGGGAGGCAGGGCAGGATGCTCTGAAGAGTTTGAAGTCATTCTGGGGTATATAATGAATTCAAGGATAGTCCAAGTTATGTAGTGAAATCAGCTCTCAAAACAAAACAAATATAGTATTGTGGAGTGTGTTTCATAAGGCAAACACATGTATAGAGATATAAAATCCAGGAATGAGGTAAAAGTATTGAGAAAAGGCAAAAGAAAAAGTTTGAAGGGAAAAATATGAAAAAAAATGTGAGTTTAGAAAAATCAACTAAATATCAAATAAATAGACATATGGTTATAAACTCATAGAAACATACACATATATTCCAAATATATTAAACCTTAAACCAAAAAGCAATAGTAAAATAACTATGAAAATACTAAAAAAAAAGTTAAAAGATTATGATAGAGGTTTAAGGTGCTATTTTGAAATGTAAACAAAATGCATAAGGAATAAAATCTTAAGTGTGATGATAGCACAATGTAAAATTGATTTGCAAAGAAGTATAAGAATCTAAGTTAAATCATGTAACTTGCAGGGAATAATGCTAATAAAGAATAATCAAAAAACTTCAGTTCTCTAACGCAGATGAGAACCAAGTTAAAAACAAGTATATCATTTGCTCAGATACCTTATAGGAGCAGAAATATAAATGGTCAATAAATATATAAAGAAATGATCATGGTTTGGAGACATGGCTCAGCTGTTTAGAGTGCTTGCTACTCTTTCATAAGATTGTGATTCACTTCCAAGCTCCCACATTGACTGGCCGACAACCACCTGAAACTCTAACTCCAGGGGATCAGCTACCTTCTGCTGGGCTCTGCTGGCTCACACACACACACACACACACACACACACACACACACAC
>CABHPR010109224.1:8434-41859 GCA_902168415.1 Peromyscus melanophrys
CAGCAGCAGCAGCAGCAGCAGCAGCAGCAGCAGCAGCAGCAGCAGCAGCAGCAGCAGCAGCAGCAGCAGCAGCAGAGAACTGGGGAATTTAACTTCAAGACAAACCTGGATACTGTGGTTCCAAGGTCATTCACAGAAGGCAGTGTTAGCCCTTATACAATTACTATGGGATTCTAAAATCAAGTCACGGAAGAGGCCAGGAGATTGGCTTTCATTTTACGTCTGTCTCTTCCCTCTAAAGCTTTGAAGAAAGCACTGACCAAGGGTGTGTGTGGGTGTGTTGGTTCCCCCAATCCTCTGCCCTGAATACCATGGGATGTAATCACAGCAGGGGTAGCAAGGGCTGAAACAAAAACATGTTGATATTCAAGGCCTGGTAGCAGTAAAACAAAACCAAAATGCCAACACATGGTCTGATAGCCACAGTCCATTTTCCAATCATGAACCTTGAGATGTATTTAATAGAAGAGAGAGAAATGATTAACATCACAGAGAGTCAATGACAAAATCCAGTCAAGTAGAATAAACTTAAAATGAGCAACAGAGAAAATGCTCCAATTAAGAAGAAATCACATTAAGTCACTGCTGTGGTTCTATTTCACAAGCTATTTAAACAGTTTTAAAGAAATGTTGGGAAACAGAGAGGTCATCTAACCCACCAGTGTTTCGTGCCAATCCACCAGTCTTTTCTGGTCCAAGACAGGCTTTCACAGTTAATGCCCAAATGAAGTAAATTAGACAAAGGAATGAGATCTTTAATATAGTATTCAATGTGGATTACCCCATGATCACTCACATTCTATGTTTTTTATGCTCAAATCTTATTTCTTTGAAGGTATTTTAGCCATAATAATCTTTATTAATAATTGACTGTTAAAATTGTTTTGACCAAAAGATAAAATAATACTGGTCCTTTGTCTTTTTTTCTGGATGTACTGAACCATCAAAATTCAGTCTAGAAGCCATTGGCATTCCTTGCCCACATTTAAAGAGAATTATAATCCCTTGTCCAGTGCAGAATCCTGCAGCATACTTTTTCACAAAGGGATAGACTTAACATTTCTGGAAATCTTTGTCTATGTTAAAGACATTTCACCATTTGAGATGATTCTTTCTCCTAATATGAACCTCATAGCAGAGGCTTAGATGACTTCTCAGGATGGTTTTATCTGCCTAGTATTATAGAAATACGGAAATGATATTTAACAGGTAGTGGAGGGCTGGAGAGGACCCAGCGTCAGTTCTCAGCACCCTCATGGTGGTACACAGCTGTCTGTAGCTCCAGATCCAGGTTCTGGCCTCTGTACCCACTGCTTTGCACATGGTATACATACATACGTGTGGGCAAAATGCTTGTACACATAAAATAAAAATATAAATATTAAAAAATTAATTTGGTGGACTTTCTTCCTTTTCTATGTAGATGGAGGTAGAGCCTCCCAAGACTGACAGGACTATATGTGTGTTGTAGGACTGGATAGTTGTGAAAATACGATCATTTTACAGTCAGCCACATGCTTTTCTGGTACTGTATTTGTGACATGACACACAGTACTTCCCAGGCAAATCCTTTTCAGACCTTTCAAGTTTTGATCTGAGTTTTACACGGACCGTGTCTAGATTATAAAAATAGTTTTTGCTTAATGGAAGTTACATCCCATTTTACTATCGAGCTTGGCACTCTGTAGAGCACCTGCATTGAGAAAACCTTCCCATGGGCAAAGGCTTGCCAACAGGGTTGGGGAGCAGTACCAATGGGGGGAGGCACCATGATTGAGATGGCACATTTATCTCAGGTTGCAAAGAAGAGACTCAAGCTTAAACAAAATAATGTTTTCTGATAATAGTTATTCATCGGCAAACCACAATTTCTCTTTATAACTGGGAGACAAGGGAAAGAAAGACCTAGAGTTTCTTAAACAGACTTGGTAGCATCCCAACATGTGCTGGTCTTAAACGTGAATATTCAGTAGCTAAGTTACACAAGACTTCTTTCAACTGCAACTTGATTTCTTTCTATCTGTCCGTGTAAAAATGTCCCTCCATCAGCATATTAACTTCACACAGTCTTCACTGAGCATTAGAGAGGATGACAGGACGACACAGAAAGATGCCAGGCAAGTGCCACCATCTCTTTGCCCTCCATTGTTCAGGAGCCAGAGAAACCCCCAGTCTGTCCTCATCCTCAGCTGGGAGGGTGGTCAAGCCAGGAAGCAGGAGCAGGGAACACCCCCACTGACTCCCAAACTGGACTTCACCCATCTGGAAAAGGGATATATAGCTTCTGGGGAAACCCCCATTTGTCACTTCTGACATCTGTAAACCTTCCTTCAGGAGAGCTCTCCAGCAGCGTGAAGCAGGTACTGAACAGCTGAATACCTTTGCCGTGATTCCATCTATTTGGATATGTGTGTAAAGAGGGCAAGGAATCTCTGTGTGTCACTTGTCTGCCCATCACCTGTTAAACTGAACACACCATCATTCTTTCCTATCACTGTTTTCCTCTGTCCCCTTACGAGTGTTGGGAGACTTCTATAAGCTGGGGCTGGCCTCTCCAGCCCCATCATTTCAGCTTCATGCCTACCTCAAGGATAGCCCCACTCACCTGGTCTCCAGCACCTTAAACTTCCTCTTTTAGTCCTCAAGTGACAAGTAACACTTCCAGCTGTGTGATTCACCTCGTTTCTGCGTGCTTGACCTGCCTATGGAAAACATCTAATCCTGGGTGCAACTGTTCGCCCTTCCAAACCTTCCAAAGCCTTCTAGATATGGCAGTGTTCTCTTTCCCTCACTTTTCTCTCTTCTGTTTTCACTCACTGTAATGTTCTTAAAGACGCAAGACCTATGTGGGGTGTGTGTGTGTGTGTGTGTGTGTGTGTGTGTGTGTGTGTTAGTAGAGGCGATTTGGCTTCATCCTTTCAAGCGTTTTTGTTAGACAAAAATATGCACTTTAGGTGAATAAGTACATGTGTTATTATTCTAGACAGAACTGTATTCACAGTTGGATATATAATAGCTATGCATTTCTCTACAAAATTCTAACTAAGATTGAAATGGAAGCCATATGCAAGGGAAATTACATGGAGACTAAAACATTAATCCCTAGCTTTGGAGCTGTGCTTTTATTTTTGGGGTTGGAGATGTCTGCTTCCGATGACTCATTCACTAACCTGAGAAGTTTGCGGAGTGGTTGATTTGTTTTATTTTGCTTTAGTAGATTCTCGTTTTGTAGACAAAAACCTTATCACACTACGGCGGGAAGGCCATCGGTGTGCTAATCTGTAGTTTAACCTCCATAGTCTCATTTTAAAATGCATCAGCGACACTTAGGAAGGAGTCAATTCAAAGAAGTTTGAAATACATGTTTCCCTGGGGGGAATTTGTTATATTTAGGGGCCAAAGGTGCTAAAACTTATAAGGAAGTAAATATTATTTAGACACATATACCATTTTTTAACACGTCGACCACAGCATCTGTTGTTGTATTTTAACATTTCTGCTTAAAATTGTCTGCCTCGAAGCCGCAATTTCAAACCATCAGTGGGCTGGTACGTGGAAAGGAACAAAGAGTGGTAGCTATGCTTTGCACCCTCTCTGGCTTTCCCTGTTTTGCTTGAAGATGGATCCAGTTAGCATGGTACTAGTCCATGGGATGAACGTGTACTTAGAACGTGTACAGAGTCATATTGTAACTAACTTTACTTGTGGATAAAGATGGCTGATTAACTTTCATTCACATTTGCCCTCAATTTGCATCCTATGCTACTGAAAATGCTGATAGGTACTAACCTGTAGGATGGACAGTCCAACCTAGTGGTTAAAATCATGACCTGTTGACCAAAATCACTAAATCCAAAACGCATCTCTGCTCCATTTCAGCCTTGTAGCTTTGTTAACCCAATATTCCCTCTCTCTATGTCCCCATTTGTTCCATCCCTGTCTCTTTGTCTCTCTCTTTCTCTCTGCCCCTGCTCAAATATGCACATGTACATGAATGTCCACATGCATTCATGCATACACACATGCACACCACTAAACTCAACTCAGAAATTAGCAGCTGTTCTCCATTGGCAGGAAGTCCAAGAGGCAGAGGAACTCTTTAAACAAGAAGGGACAAAAGATAAGCTGCTTCTTTGGAGTGTCACCAAAACATCAGGGTTTTAAATATCCTATCCCCTGACAATTAGAAATGTTTGCAATTTTCACAACTGAGAAAAATATTGTGAGAAATGTTGCAAGTGAAGCCCGTGGAAAGTAACTTTGGGCACTGAGCCACAGGACATCCCTGGGGAGCACTAGCCTCCTTCTGCACCTGCTAAAAAACACATTAGCTACTTCTTTAATTTACATTTTTCATATATTTTGATTATGTTTTCCTCCTTCTCCCAACTTCTTGCAGCTCCTCCCCACCTCTCTACCCTCCCAACTTCATATGCTTTCTCTCTCAAATATAAAAAAGGAAATCAAAACAAACAAATAACAACAACAAATAAGACATTAGGAAAAAGAAAGAAAGAAAAAAAGAAAGAAAGAAAGAAAGAAAGAAACAAACAAACAAAAACATCCCCCCAAAACTCAGCGTCCGTTTTGTGTTGGCCAACCACTCCCGGGCATGAGGCTTTCCCTCTGGTATGGTGGATATACCCAGTGAGACTTTAGAGAAACTTGATTGTTCCTTTGGCAGCAAGTATCAATTGCAAATAGCTTCTTGCTTAGGGGTGGGACCCTGTGTTCACTTCCCTCTCTCAGCGGAGGGTTCCCCTCTGGCTTGGACCTGGGCAGGTCTCCCGCAAGCTGCCACATTCTCTGTGACTTCACGCACATCAGTTCTGTCCTGTCCGGACTGTGTCCTTGGAGTCAGAGATCACCTTTGGCTCTTCTAGTCTTTCACCCCCTTCTTCCACATAGGTCCTTGAGTCTTGGGGGTGGGTGCTCTGGTAAAGACAACCCATTTAGTTACTTGTCTTGTTGTTGGAACAAAATAACCCACCAAACCAGCTGAGGAGAAAAGGGTTTGTTTAGGTTAACTGTCTGAGGTTACAGTCTTTGATGCTGAGGAAAGCGTGGCGGCAGGGGCATGAAGCAATTGAAACACTGTATCTGCCCTCAGGAGCAGATGGATGGGTGCTGCTGCCCAGCTTACCGCCTCTGAGTATGAGTCCCTGGCTATCCTATGGTGCCATCATCATTTTAGATGGGGCTTCTCATCTCAATTAGCTGAGACTAGAATCTCCCTCAGATATGCCTGAGAGGCTGTCTACTAAGTTATTCTAGTTCCTATGAAGTTGTCAATCACTATTATCCACCATTCCGCATTTGATTGAGCTCTCCTTCACCAGTGTAACTCAGTGATGAAACAGACCCTGGGTGCATTTATTTTTCTTCTTCACTGGCCCAAGACCAGTGAGGTCTAAGAACAGGTTATCTCTGTGAAAACCCCAGGATATTAAATTTTTTTGATTATGAGTTTGTGAGTATGCGAAAGACAGCAATCTTGACCACAGGCAATCCTTGGGTGCAGGGCAAGGCACTGTTCATGTGGGAGGAATTGACTGTGAATGCCTTGCCTCATCAAGACATGATCTAAACAATGCAATAATATGGGTATTGAAGAAGAAGGCAAGGGGTCCGGTGAACTGTCTGTGCCAGTAAAGGTACTTGTTACCAAGCCGGATGGCCTGATTTCAGTCCCTGCAATCCACATAATGAAAGAGATAACCTACTCATGTAGATTGTCCTTGGGCCTCTGCTTGCATGTGATGGCACTTAAGCGTGTGCTCACAATAAATGTCATGTGCAGCAAGAGAGCTGATAATAGTATTCAGAGCTCTGTGTTGGCCATCATTCACATTCCGCTTGTCTCTGCTTTTATGTCTGAAATTTGTTTCTGATGAGAAACTTAAAGTTTATACCTTCTGCTCATTATTTCCACCTTCCAGTAGGAGTTGAAGCTCAACAACATTGCATATCACTCTTGGTGCTGGTTGACTAAATCCCCTGCTTTGTCCTCTGGTTGTCCTCTAGTGGTCCGTTCTTCCATTCTGTCTTTTCTCAGTTTCTCTTTGCAATTTAAATGCTTTTTAACATCCTACTTTAAATATTCACATTTTAGTTTTATTTTATTGTATGTTATGTTGTTGTGTGTATTATTTACATATGGACTAAGATAATATTCATACGTACACATCTTCACATACCTTATCTGTGTTAGTCTGGTTCCTTTGCATTTGTCTCTGTGATAAATACCCAAGGAGAGTATTTAAAGATAGAAAGATTGATTGATTTTGGCTCAAAGTTACAAAGGTTTATTTGCATTTTTAGCTGCTCCATGGTGATGGGCTTGTGGTGAGGCAGATCTTAATGGTGGGAAGTATGTGACAAAGGAGCTTGCTCATGTGTGGTAGCCAACAAGCAGGGAGTAGGAATGGAAATGGACCAGGTCATGGTAGAGCCCACAAACTTCTTCCTCCAACTAGGACCCACCTCTAAAAGCTTCATCACTTCCCAACAATGCCATCCATTATGAAGCTTGCCCTTAAGATCCAGCCACTTTTCAATAATCAATTCCATAAGCTAAGGACCAAGCCTTCCACCTATGAACCTTTTGCTGGGACACTTTGGATCTACAATGTAACATTAACCCTCCTGACACATTCTGACACATTTACGTAATTGTATTTCATAATCTGGTCTCATTTTTTTTTCTTGCTATTTTAATCAGGCCTAGAGTTTGCTGATTGCCAAGTCCCTGGAAATGGGTTTCATCTTTCTGGCTCTTTCATGGTGAAGACCAGAGTGTGTTCTGGACTTTGGTCATGTTATATCATTATACTTTGTGTTACCTAGAGACTTAGACTCCTCTAGAGAATTGTGCTTTAGCCTACAATTTGTTCAATTGGGTTCAGACTGCAAAACTGATCTCATCTGCCTTTGGGCTGAGTTCAACTTTGAATAGACATGAAGTTCATGCCTGTTGCATCTGTGTATAAACCTTAAAATCTGCATCGGGTTTGGCCCAGCAGTAAGCTATCCATCCTTTCCCTCTCCCCTTCAGGACTTGCTGATACGTTCTCCACCTTACAAATAACCTGTTTTCCTGGCCTCATTGCTCAAACAGTTCTGTCTTCTGGTGCTCAGCTACCTATACCACAGATACAGCTCCAGTTATTTGCAGAAAGGGCTCTTCGACAGGCTAAGCAACATGCAAAAAGAGTGAAATTTTCACTGCTCACTTCTCAGGACTTAATTCCCTAATTAATTAACACACCTATGAACTTGATTTTTGCCATTTTATTCAGTAGGGTCTGGTTGCTTTTGTGAGCTGAGTCTCCACCATGTTGAGGCTGAATCATTCAGACAAGGATATTATAGGTACTTTTTGTCTTTCCAATCAAAAAAGAATATATTTGATTACCCATGTTGGATGAAGAGAAGTGTTCATTTTAATCAGAAACCCGCTGTATTTCACTGGTGTTTTGTGACATATAATTAGTCTTCAGTTAGCTATGTATGTTCTTAATTATTATTTTAAGATTATTGTGATTGCCTTTGCTGTCTTGCTGAAATGAAGCCCCAAACTATAAAGAACTTAAAAAAAAGACATTGAAATTTACTTACTATTTCAAAATAAAGTTTTTAAATGATTCCAGTAAACACAAAGAAACACAACAAAATGGACCGCGTAATACCCTCCCCGGATCACACTTTGTGTCTTAACTTCCTTACTATTCCGGGTTCTTGTTTAATGTTAGAATGGGGAGGGTCTTCCCTGGCACTCAGCTTCTAGTTATACTAGACAGGAGATGATAAAGTTGCAATGGTGCCTGCAAATGCCTACAGCTCGTTAACCACATACTCTACACATGCCCTGATGCTTAGCTCCGTTCAGATTCCCTGGTGCAATTCTCAGCGTTAAACTCAGATATTCCATCCCTTAAACTAATGCATTGCAGTTCACATCATGATAGAAAGGTCATTACACTTATATAAGGCATAATCCTTATGGAACAAGGGAGCATCTGTCTTTTCCCAGGAATATTTAATAAATAACTTCACTTAGTCAACAGCTTATGTGCTTAACTTTGTATCAGTGTATGCTTCGTTTTCCTGGAGTGGAAAATGTTGTGGAATTAGACATAGTGAGGTTGTTCAAAGTTGCAAAGCAAGTCCTCTCCAAAGGACTTTGGTCCGACTCCAAAGGTTATAAGCTGGTCAGTCTAAGCCCTGTTGGAATTCTACATAGATGAAGTTGTATTTTATAACCTGGCTCCATTTTTTTCATGTTAACTTAAGCATATGAAAATGTAGTAAAAGTGTCACCATTGGTTTTTTTTTTTTTTTTTTTTGTTTTTTCGAGACAGGGTTTCTCTGTGTAGCTTTGCACCTTTCCTGGAGCTCACTTGGTAGCCCAGGCTGGCCTCGAACTCACAGAGATCTGCCTGGCTCTGCCTCCCGAGTGCTGGGATTAAAGGCGTGTGCCACCACCGCCCGGCAACCATTGGTTTTTATATATATGTCAAGTCATTCTTATTTAAAGAAACAACATTCTACATATATGACCCATATAAGTAGTAATGTGCATATAGCCATAGAATGTAGAGTTATTGAAAATATTCACCATTTTCACTTTAATTATCACTACTAACATATATGGTGAAACACTGGTCACTTACAGTCATGCACTACTCCAGAGTCTTCTCGAGCATTTCCTATGTGAATTTTCAGAACTGTAGGGAGGCTTCAAAACGCTGACTACCTTTCTCGAGTTCATAAAGGCAGTAAGTTATCGCAGTGGAGGTGAAACCTAGGCAACTCTGAAACAGTATACTCTACTACTGTATAAAGAGCATCTGCCCGTACCTTTTCAGGGGAAAATATCCCCAACACTGACTTTGTTCAGTAACACATCGCTAATCTCCTTTGACATTGGTTATCACTTCGTTGTTTAGTTTTGCAACTTCAACACTCCCGGTCTTACCTTCTCTGCTGCTGTTCCCCAAATGAGAATAACATGTAAGGACTCAATCCTACTCCATGCTGCTCTTTAGTCATGAACATTTTACTTTCAAAGAAACTGGAAGTGAAGACGGGCCCACTTAGATTAAGCATTGCGATGGTCAATCACAACTTGAGATCTAGAGCTAACAAGGGTACAAGTCTCTGGAAACACCTGTGAGGGTTTCCTAGATTAGCTCAAGGCCTGAGCATGCCAGTGAGGATTATCTTGATTGCACCAACTATTACGTGAAGATGCACAGTAAAGAAGGCAGCAGCAGCCTTCCCTGAATTTAGAAACTGAAGAGCACTTGAGGAGAAAGACGAACCGGACACCAGCATCTGTCACTGCTTCCAGACTACAGATGCAATGTGACCCGCTCTCTCAAGCTTCTTCCACCATGACTTCCTGCCATGGCAGACTGAACCCTTGAACTGTGAGTCTTCCTTCCTCCCTAGAGTTGCTTTTGCTCAGGTACTTTATCATAGCAAAGGGGGAAAAAACAAACAAGCACACAAACAAACAAACAAAAAAACAACCAAGGCAAACACAAAACAAATATTTTTAAAGGGCATTTACAAGAAGTTTTCACAGGTGAACCCATTATAATTTTGTGATGTTGGTAGCGGAATCCATTTCCTTTGTGACTTACTCTAAATCCCTCAATGAGGATAAGCAGATTAGGTCGGTGGAAGATTTTTTTCTCTCAACAGCTGCGTCCTCTGTATTTTTGTGTGAATCATTTCCATTTTCAGAAGTCTTTCAGAGTTGTCCTTTATAGGCGGACCAATGAAGGACCATGTGTTTTATGTTTACTATATTTCTTACCCCCAAGTTGTTCGGAGAAGCTTGGGGGGTAAATGAAGAATGTCTGGAGTGGGTCAACATCGGCCTCCGTTAAGTGTTAAAGCAGACCAGAAAGGGCTTTGTAGAGAAATTATTAAGATGCTCTGCCTCCATTTCTTCACTTTCCACAACTGGCTTTGACCAAAGTGAGGAATTCTTCCACTTTCTAAATCTTCTGGTCCTCACTCTCTCCCCTCAGCACTTGGCATTTTTTTTTAAGTTGGCTGAGGGGCAAAATGCTTGCTTTTAACTCTTGTTTTCTTTTGGAATCATGATCTTCATTTGGCGTTTCATGTCCGAGTATTTCTTCAGAATAGTTTTCTCAAAGAGCCAACTCAAAACAAAGACAAACTATTTTAAATGCAACTTAAACATGGCAGGGAACAGATGTTTAGTTCAAGGTCATGACCTCTAGGGCAGATTTTGGAAAAGCAGCAACTCGATGAGAAAACTCAAACCCGAAATATCCTTCTGCAGATGCAAGTTAAGAAAAAAATGAATGCTTGGCAAGCGAAAGCACAGACTTGCTAATTACGTTTTAGGTTGAAGAAAATATTAATAGGTAGGATAATATGCAAATTAATAGCTTGTTCAAAATGGAAGTTATTTCCTTAGCATCAAGGGAGAAAAGATAAAAGACTCGAATTTTGTATGTGTCCATGCTCATTATAGCAGAGAAAGAAAATATGTTATAAGTTAATATTGCCTAAGGTATAAGTCCTTTCCAAGATCTGACTTTTCTGTTACTCTCATGGGAACATGGGTGGTAATAACAATATGAGTTAGAGGTGGAAAGGATTTGAAATGAACCCCTTTGGGGTCTCTGACACCATTTCAGTTTAGGTGCATACATCTTTATGAAACTCATGGTGGACTTTGTGGGTCCTTGGACATGAAAGCATCAAGTGACTGACAAGGTAGTGACCTTCTGTAGCGGGCTTTGGGGGGCAATCAAACGACTAAGCCCCCAGCTGTGCACATGTCAACTGGTGAACCTCAGAAAGAGGGTCATTGGCCAGAGAGAAAGATTTAATTTTATGGAAGTTAAAAAAAAAAGAGGGGAACACATAGTGAAGGTAAAGATAGGACAATATGGGGACCAGGCTCCAGGCCTACAGGTGTAGGGGAGTCTGGAGTTGAGGGCCCAGCTGGCGTCTTTAGCGGGGAAAGGGAGAAAAAGCAAAGGCAAAATGGATCACTACCATCTGAGCATGGCCATAGAGCCTGAGGCCAGGGCTATTTCAGGCCAATAATGAGCTTTGGGGCTTGTATAGTCTTTTATTTGGCTTTGCTGCGTGGAGCCCAAGGGCACTGATCATTAGGAAGCAGACACTGTACCTCAGGCTTGTTTCTGTTAGTCTTTCTTGCCAGGATGAATTGTTCATTAGCATCTAAGGGAAAAATGCCCCCTACTCTTCTTTTCTCTAGAAAAATTGTTTCAAATAATAAAGCTTATAAAACTTGTTGATTGGGGTTGAGGTAAGCAAAGGAAAAGGGATGTACATTAGAGAATGCTGTACCCTTTTGATGGCAGTTGGAAACAAATGAGCTTGAGCAACACAACGAAATTCCAGATCACCGTGTGGCAAAGTTTGATTCCATTACAAGTTGGCACTGTGTATAGTCCAGTTGCTTGGTTTGTCTTCAGGGCACATTGGATAGGCCAGGTGGCAATCGACTTCTTAATGCCAGTGCTCAGCTGGCGAGTCCACTGGTTAGTCACTGCACCTGCCTGCCGTCACCCATCCCCGGGGACTTGGTGTCATGTGGAAATGCTCACCAGTGGAAAACAGGCTGGGCAGTTCTGAGACTGGCAATGCTGATGGCTGTGGGTGTTGTGCCTTGCAGGAACTTCAAGATCATTCTGTACGGTGTTGCAGTGTGGAGGTCTCCTGCTTTTTCACTGGGAATCTCGGATGTAGTGACATTAGAAAAGAGAACGTTTTGTTTCTTCGTGCAGCTTTTTGTCAGTTATGGCATTTGTGCTGAAATTCCCCAGAGTGTGATTGGGAGAGTTGAAAAGGTATGCAATCTAAGATCAAATAATTTCAAAAATAAAATGAGTGGCTAGAGAGACGGCTCAGTGGTTAAGGGCACTTACTATTCTTCTACAGGATCCAGATTCAGTTCTCAGCACCCAGGAAACTCACTAGCATCTGTAATTCCAGGTCCAGGTTCTCTGTTGCCATCTTCTGGCCCCCACCAGTACCACACTCACATGATGTACATACAAACATGCACACAAAACACTCAAAACTAACTAAAAATAAATCTTTACTAAAACCTAAGAGGAAACAATATAAAATAACCCAAGATAGGCATTCTTTGCAGAAGGAGACTTCCATATTCTAGAATGAAGAACACTGGAAGGTTTATGTAGCTGATCAGAAAGGCTTGAAATAAATGCCAAATTGCGTGAAGGTAGATGCTGAGGGCCGCAGTTCAAGTTTGACTAACCTTCTTGCAAAGGCTGAAGCAGTTGAGTGCCACAAATCAGAGAAACAACTTTGTCTTAAAGGTTTCTTTTAATTGAAGTTCCTTTTAATTGAACTGCCACATTGCTTTAATTACTATGTTTTCCCTAGTTCTTCTAACAAATACCCCATTGACCCTAGCTCCTGCAATCTCCATTTCAGTGTTGGGAAATTAGCAATGATGGAAAGAGATAGAAGCACATTAAGAAAGACCTTAAAGATAAGATTAGTTCTTGAGGGCTGACTGGTAATGACTTCCCAAGAAATTATACTGAAGAAATTCAAGGTGCACACGTTTTTTTTCCACAATAGTTTTCTCAGTCAGGGAAATACAGATATGCTCTTGTAGCTCAGTATGATAAATTAACGTTCTGCATTTATTTATAGGTACGCTTCTTTTTTCTATCACTGATTATTATTTCTCCCTCACCTTTTTTTTTCTTTTTAACTTAAGAAGCTCTTTTCCCATCAGTTCTGTCAAGAATGCAATCTCAGACCCCTGAAGATTAGAGGTCAGTAGGCAATCAGGAGTATCCTAACCCCTGAATAGCAGCCACAGGCCCAGCAATTGCATTATGTGGTTTTCTGGACCATCTGCCTAGCATCTCATGTCAAGGGGAAACTGTGTCCTGATTCTCTCTGCCCTCGGTCCACACACATCTTCTCCAGTGAGAGGTATAGCTGTTACCGCTCTTAGTGTAAACATCTGTGAATGCACCATAATAAAAAATTGTCAGTTTATCTAGCCTCTGTCTATTTTACTTGGCTTAGCATGAAGCAAACTATCGGGGTGAAGCTCAGTAATTGGAGCTGTCTACCTGCAGAATGAGATCAAAGAAATGAGAAAATAATGTATATTTCCTCCAAAGCAAATGTTTGTCATTTGGCACACAACTTCCGATTTCTTATGATTTAGTAGACTAATGAGCTATGCGTCAGTAATATTTGCCTTACTCTTTAACCATATTAATAGTTCCAGTCACATACTGCCAAGATAATGCCTGGCCCTCTGGATATGAGCTGTGTATCACTTTCATTTGGGACTTCCATTATAACAGACACTATTTAGATCCTTGGGAGGTGTTATAGACTGGGATTCAAATTGATTTCTTTTCACCATGGCTACTTTCTTGGAAAACTAATTTCTTCATGACTATAGTCTCTGGATACCTGCCATTTATCGATTTCATACAGTGACTGCAAAACTGACAGTTTAGTTGTGAATTAATAAGGAATCTCCAAAGGAAATATACCAGTGAGCAAACTGTGAGCCTTCGTCAATACGCAACATCTCAGCCCATACGGAGTAAAGGGTAGTGTGAAAAGATGGCAGTCATACATTTTCCTGAATTTAGTAAGCATAGGAATAAGTGAAGAATTGCAAAAATAATGTTAAGATCCTCATATGCCCAGTATCAATGTTCGAAATGATCAAATATTTTGCTATGGTAGAATTTATATTTATATGAAATATAAATTTTTTCTGCAAAAAAATTTATATGAATAAAATTTTTTAAGTTTTGTTTTTCCATATAACCACTGTGTGCATTTGTTAAGTACAATGTGCTAATTGGATGTATGTGTATACGAGGTAATAATCAAAGCATGCTAATTGGCATTTCATCTCTGTAAACATTCACATTTCTATATGTTGAGAACATTTGCACTCCTTGCCTAGATTTTTATGAAATCTAGAAACGGTTGTGAACTAATTTTTTTAATTATTAAGAATTTTTTTAATTCATTTTACATACCAATCTTCCCTCCTCCCACTGTTGTGAACTCTTAAGGAAGCTCAACATTTAAGCAAAAAGTTTTCCTGTCAATTAAGCCTCAGTCTTAAAGTCACCATTTCCTTCTTCCAGACTACTACCAATCATTTCTCTATGCTGCCAGGCCAGCAAAAAGCACATGTCTCCAAACTGTGCAAAAACTATTGCTTTACGGAAATAGCAGACTATGCCTGTAGCCATATTCACTTTCCTTTTATTTCAATAAAGGTGTTTTTAAATATATATATATATTTGAGAATTTTAGACACGAGTGCTGTATTTATATCAATTCCACCCTTTCCTTTCCCCTCTCCAATTTCTTCTGTGCCTCCTATTCCCTTGCAAATCCAAGGCTTTTTCTTTTTTAATTGTTATCCACATTCATTATTCACATATTCATACACAGACACACACAGACACACACACACACATGCCTACTGGGTCTACACAGTGTTGCTCATTGGTACATATGTTTAGGGCTGGCCACCTAAGATTGGACGATCTAGCAGGGGGCCTGTCCCTGGAGAAGACTGGGTCTCTCTCATCAGCCACTGATTGCCTGTAGCTCTTCATCTAGAGCTGAGGCCTTTGAGATTTCTCCCATCCATATTTTGATTTCGGTATATGGAAAACCGCAGCTTTAACTTGCACATTTTAACTGCTGTATGGTGATCTATTACATTCCTTGTGTGTGCATAGATTTTCTTGATGTATATTCCCATTCTTGTAGGCATTATAACCATGACTTCAAAGGTAGTTATTGTCTAAATAGCTGATACACATGTGTAAGAATTTCCTTGTACATTCCAGAAATCCAGATCTGCTCCAAGAATGTTTTTAATTTATTGGGTATTGTCATAACGCTCTCCAAAGGAACACTAACAATTTACTCTTTTAGAAATCATGACTGTTTTTCTGTATTTCTACATATTCATCAAGGTTTAATATTTTTGTGCTTAAATATATTTTGACAAATCAATTGCTATGAGATAAAATGTCAAAGCATGTATGAATTGCGTTTCTCTGATATCTTGTAAGAGTTACACAACCTTCACACTACTTTCCTGTGAATGGCCTAGGGTCTTTTGTCCATTTCCATCCAGAGTTGATTGTGTTTTTCTCATAATAGTCTCATAGAGGATTATTTTCACATTGGGTGCTATTTCAGGTTGGATGCTAGTCCTGTGTTCTCATTGTCAATATTTTCCTCCAGGGTCTGCTTATCCATTACTTTTCACTATGCTGGCATGGGAAGATTTTAATGTGGTCCTATTTGTGTGTTTTTGCCTGGTGTGCTTTTAGCAAAGAGATACTTTACTATCACAGTTTACAAAGAAATCCTATTAAATATTTTTAATGAGAGTAAAGTATTTTTAGTATCCACCTTTTAATCCTCTAAATTAATTTGGAGATGATATACTATAAAATAAGAATTCCATTTAATTATTTTTGCATAAAGGGAGCAGCATGGCTCCACTCCAGCCTTTACCCAGTGTAAGGCCCTGTTTCTTCTATATGCTAAATTCTTATATACACCTGCTTTATCTGTAGGCTCTTAATTATGCTACACTCAATCTTTTCTGCCCAAGTTAACACAATACATATATTACTACATGTATTGAGTTCTTTGAAAAACTAAATCATATATCCATATTTGTTATCTATCTGTCTGTCTGTCTGTCTGTCTGTCTGTCTATCTATTTATTGGCAGGGTCTTACTGTGTAGCTTTGGCTGTCCTGGAACTCACTACGTGTGGATGAGGCTGGCCTCAAACTCACTGAGATCTGCCTGCCCCTGCCTCCTAAGTGCTAGGATTAAAGGCCTGCATCATTATGCCTGGCCCTTGTTTATTCTTTACAATTGTCTTGGCTGCTGTTGAATCTTTACTTTTCAATATGCGTTTCAGTAATCATTGCTCTGGATCCATGAAAAAGTGCACTGAAATTGTTGTAGGAAATGCCAACATATGCACTGGAATGGGAAAAAATAGACTCCTTATGATGTTTAGTATCTGTATCCACAGTATGATAAGTCGGCCTGGTGTTCTCTAGAAAACACCAATTTTATTTTTATTTTTTTCATATGTCTTCATTTTGCTGATCTTCTGTTTGATTTATTGTCAAATAAATATCTTGCCATTTTGTTGATATCATTTCACTATATATTTGAAAAAAAATACTTTAAGTAATAGTTAGGTTGTTTTTCCTGTGCTTACTAATCAATTAGCGGGACACTTATGAAAGTTCTTATTATACTTTCAGACCTTGTTTTAGATTTTCCCTTTCATTTTCTTTATTTAAAAAACTACTCCTTTGTCATGCTCTATCCCTTTTCCTTATTATTCGCTTAGAAAGACAACCAGGAAAAGGTTGATTAGAAGTGATCTCAGCATCCTTGCCTTACCACTGACTCTGTAAGAACTCAGTTATGTGATAATTAGCACAATTTGATGCAGATGAAATTTGCTGGAGATAGCAGCACTTTTCCATTAATAACTCACTGAATACTGTATCAGAAGGGCATTAAGCTGAATAATAGCTTTCCCACACTCTTTGAAATGACTATGCATGTTTTCTTCTTCCTAGCCCATCAGTATGGAGAGCTACATTACTGTATTGCCATGTAATATCATTGCAGCCTTCTCTGAGTAACTGGTCATATGCCTTCTATATGTGGACCATATACACATATAGATTATTATAGCAAAGTACTTGGTAGTCCGCATTATTCTTCTACAAATTGTTTTCTTTGCTTTTCTCATCTTTTATTTAGATGTTTATGCTTCATGTTCATAATGAGATTAGTCCTTTTTCATTATTGTAGTGTCTGTGTCATATTTAAGCATCAAGAGTATGTTAGATTTGTACTTCTGCAAGAATGGATCTTGCTCTCATTCTGTAATTCACAAACAATTCAAGTAAGATCGAAATAATATATTCTCTAAAGGCTCAGTGAGGCACTGATACTATGAAACTCGGGGTTTTGTTGTATGTGAAAAAGCATTTGCTACCAGCCAATTCTAGCCATGCTAAAGCCTGTCCAATAATCCCATATACACATTATCTATAACAAATAATAATCATAGTTGTCTGTGAACTTACACAACTACTTCCGCAAATTCAGTGGAATGAATTTATAGGATTCTCTTAAGTGTGTTTAAATCTCTATTATGTTTGAAATTACGCTCATAATGGTTTTGTTTCTTTAACTGTTTCTCTTCTTTCTTATATTATTTTCAGTAGTGTTTGTTTGTATGGTAAGAGATACTTTATTATGTGGTTAGTTTCTAAGAATCACCATTTTCTTTGTATTTGGTAATTTCGAACATTGCATTTTCTTCTTTGGGCTAATATGGCTGTAGATTGTTCAGTTACTACCATGACTTACCAAGGATGAAGATGGCTTCATTGTTGGCAAGTAAAATCTCCTTCCCTGTAGTTTCTGTCAATTTCACTTGTCCCCTAATTCTTCGGACACATCCTTTCTGGAACAGTTTACTCCCTGGATCCATTCTGGAATTGGATGGCAGGAGATCCATGGTTCCTGTTAGCGGATTATGATATTTAGATGCCAAGCCAATGAGGTTGCCTGTGTAGGGCTTGTTAAAGTGTTGTTGTCCAGCTGCAGTATGGAACACAGACATGTGCCATCTAAAGCACACCAGGGTATGCTGCACATACCCACAGGCATACATAGAAGCATTTATACCTGTAGATTGCAAACCACGCTTCCAAACCAATCCTTGGTCCAGTTCCCTTCCAGCAGCATAGGACCCATTTCCATTCTCTCCTTGTATTTATATATCTTTACCCACCAGTGAGAAAGCTGGCTCCTATTACCTTTGATATACTGACTTATTTCACTGGCCCCTCTGTCACTGCTGCTGTACTGTCCAGGGTTCCGCCACACTCCCACCCCTCCTAGGTTCTGACAGCTAATGGCAAGCTGCCCCACCCCCACTATGTGGCAAAATTCTCTTCTCCCCATTTGGAGACCCCAGTGCCAGATATCCCATCAGGCCACTGCCCTCCTCACACTGCTCGGGTTCCAAAATCTCACCTGGGGACATCTCTTTTCATGCTCCTCCTTTTCAATCTGCTTTAGGATCCCAGCCCCACTCCACAGTACTCTCCCGCGTGGGGGGCTTTCCACACCTGGTTGTGTGTCTGCACCTTGTACACAGACACGCCCCTTAAGATCTCCTCAAGTGGAGTGGGATAGCTGGCCACACGCCCCTCATCTGCCATGTGGTGATGAGAGTAAGGGAAAGATGCTCTAACCCGCCTGTCCCTACCACTTGTTGTAGGCCAGAGAGCTGACCCTCCCCCTTACCAGCTGCAGCACTTGCACTCGGAAAAGTGGGCCTTGCATCTTGCCTGGGCAGCACAGTAGGGCTAATCCTACTGAAAGGGGTGCGGGTGAACTGCCTGAGAAAGTGAGCATGGGAGATGTGGCCCTGCCCCTCATCTGCCATATGGTGTGTGGGCGGAAGAGATGTCCCCCACTTCTTGCCACCTGTGGCAGGTGGGAGAGCTGGTCCTGAGGTCCTAAGAGTGAGAGGGCAGTCCCTGCCTCTCACCAGCTGCAGCACTCAAAAGAGTGGACCCTGCACCTCACACGGGCAACTGTAGTAGAGCTGACCCTGGTAGTGTAGGTGTGGGAGAGTGATGGGTGATGCTGCTCTGTATGCTGTGAATGTGTTGCTCTGATTGGTTGATAAATAAAATGCTGATTGGCCTGTAGCCAGGCAGGAAGTATAGGCGGGATAAGCAGAGAAGGAGGATTCTGGGAAGAGGAAGGCTGAGTGGGAGCAGGGAGCAGCATGTAATGGCACACAGGTAAAGCCACGGGACATGTGGCGACATATAGATTAACAGAAATGGGCTGAGTTTAAGTGTAAGAGCTAGTCAGTAGTAGGCCTGAGCTAATGGCCGAGCAGTTTAATTAATATAAGCTTCTGAGTGATTATTTTATAAGTGGCTGCAGGGTCTGTGGGGCTGGGCAGGACCAGGGGAAACTTCAGCTACAGGAGAGCCAACATAGAGGACATAGAAGCAGAACTGGCCCTCCCCTTGCTCATTGCTGCAAGAGATGAACTTGCAAGGGCAATGCTGGAGGGATCACTGGGGTGGTGAGGACAGAGGAGAGCTGGCTGACTGACTATCCCTGAAACTACCCGGGCTCATAACCAGGTTGATGAATTGGCCCACCTCAACACCCACCCTGTCTATGATCGTCTAGAGTACATAAAGGGACTGTTGTAGCTAGAAGTTTTCCTATGTCTCGCCTGGTCCTGCAGCCACTCAGACCCAAGTAAACACATAGAATCTTCTATCAATTACAAATTGCATTGCCATGGCCTATGACTCAGTTTTCTTGCTAGCTAGCTCTTATAACTAAACTCGGCCCATTTCTATTAATCTATATGTCACCACTTGTTCTGTGGCTTTACCTGTGTGCCATTACACGCTGCTCTCTAGATGGGAGGATGGCGTCTCCTCAGCCTCTGCCTTTCTTCTTCCTGTCTCTCTCCTTGATATCCCACCTGCCTCTAAGCTGCCTTGCCATAGGCCAAACAGCTTTATTTATCAACCAATCAGAGCAACGTATATTCACAGCATGCAGAAAGACAAGGTCCTGCAGACCCACAGCTGCAGGATCGCCACAACACAGGGCAACAATGGGATAACCAAGAGGAGTCCCAGTGAGGGCCCAATATCAATAGTGTAGCAGAAACCAGAGGCCTTGAAGCAGACCAATGACTCTTTGCAATGAACACTTGCAAGTAAAGATACATGGATAAAAGGGATTACTGCGTGACTCACTGTGTCACACTACAGCTTCTACAATGAGATTAATTTTCCTTTCTTTTTTTCTCTTAAATTTTATTTAATTTTATTGGGAGGGGGGTGAGGTTACAAGGGCAGAGGGTGGATATGAAGGGAGAGGGAGATGAATAAGATAGAGATGCATGATGTGAAAGACACAAAGAATAAATGAAAAGAAAGTTAATAAGCATGAATGAATTAAAGAACAGCAACAAAACAAACGAACAAAAAAGATCTCCTCAAGTGGAACATCCATCCTGAGCAGACCTCCTCCTCAACATGCGTGGCCCATCAGACATTGTGCATGTTCCAGTGCATACTCCCAGGTCTTCTCTCAGCCCCAAGTCCCATGTAGATGTCTTCCTCCTCATGATCATGTGTGAACACCTCCTATTAGGCCCCCTCCTGGATATTATACGCTTCTGAATACTTTCAGCCCTTAGTTTTGGTGCATTTCTCTATGCATCAAGATCTCATGCTAGCGAACAGTGTGAGACTGGGGCCAAGTCGAGCATCCTTGACCATTCCATATTTAGTTCATTTTCTATGGACATTCTTTCTGCTCTTGATGTTGAATCCCCTTTGTCACACATTTCAAAGTCAGTGAAGACACAGGAGCCTTGCCTGATGCAGCTGGTGTTTAAATGTCTTCAACCCCAGGGAAATTTCCAGCAGAGTGATGTAGTGAGAGCTTTGGTGGGCTCAGTCTTTTCTTAATGACTTCCCTAAAAATCTCGTGGTATAAGTGACTGCCTTTACCAAAGGCTGCTCTGCTACTCATAATAGTACAACTTAGGAATGTGAGCCTCTGAGAACATTTTGCAGGTATGGTTTGAGTATCTTGTCAAAGTGTATGTCAAACAAGTATATTAAAATGATTAATTACTTAGGAGTTGGTTATATTTGAACTAATTCTGTTTTAATATTTTTATTTATTTTTTTCTCATACATTACATCCCAACTGCAGTTCCCCACCTCCACTCCTCCCAGGTGCTCCTCCTCCTTACCCTCTCCCCCAGATACATTCCTCCTCCATTTCCCTTCCCTGTGTTCCTGTGTGCAAATGTGTGCGCACACATGCCATGGTGTGCCTGTGCAAAGGAGGGACAATGTGGGGAGTTGGTCCTCACTTTCCGCCAGATGTGAGATAAGCCCTGCCCCCTCCTTCTTCTTCCACAGCAAGAGCCTGGCTACCTGGCCTATGAGCTTCCAGGGCTTGTCTCGTCTCTGCCTTCTATCTCTCTGTTCAGTGCTGGGATTGTAGACACCAGTATTACCCCATCAAATGTTACATCCATTCTGAGGATTCAAACTCAGCTCCTCATGCTTGCACAGCAAACTATTCATCCACAGAATCATGTCTCTGGCTTGTTTAATTTGGGAGGCTTCATATAAAAGTTTAAAATATAGTAAGAATGTGACTAAAGCTCATCATAACTTTATTATACATCTATGTAATGACTGAATAGGGCTAGCTACTGAATTGTATAACATAATCATATTTCAGGAATCCTTATGAGGAATTTTAATTTTTCTGAGTCTCTCACTGCCTTGAGAAACTAGTCAGAGATTGCAACAGTTTACTCAGAAATAAGGAATTGCATTAAATCTGGAGATACTGTGATCCTGAACTCAAATCCGAAGTCAGGTTATACTCTCTGATTCTAGGGTATTGGAATCCTAGCAGCAACCACAGAAAGCTAACATTGTTTGCTATTGTTTTGAGATAATGTACCTTCTTTCCAGGTTTTCTGAAGTCAGACATATAAGCTTAGTGATATAACTTTACTCCTGGGCCTGTAAGCAAAATAAAGAAATATAAATGTCAGATGCCTTCCTTATGCAAAGCACAAAATTGCTGATTTGCCTCTGGAAAGTCTTTGCTTCCCCGGTCCCCTATCTCTTACTGGAGATAGGTGACATGTACCCTGAAGGCTTACATCCTGTATTCTGCAAGATTGTTTTTTCCTAAATCATCTTTTGCATTATTATTTTCATGCAGTTTTAGAATAAAATAGACCTTGGGGCAGAAAGTCACATGAGAAAGAAAATTTAAATCTATTTCTACTTACTGTTTTGTGATTTCCCCACTTAAACATACCCTTTTCCTTCACTTTCTTCCCATTGCACACATAGAAGTCCTATTTATAATACTTATTTTTTAAGTTAATGGGGTATCATATATATTAGACTTTTTTTTAGAAAAAGAACATTTGTGGAGAGTTTCTTGAAAGCTTTTAGGATAATTAAGATAGCGCATGACTGCTATGAATCACTATTTTTCATATGTATATATTCATATCGAACCAACTGTTCTGGAACGTTACTGAGTGAATTAATGTCATTTTGCACTCCCTTAATGCTTTCAGAGTATTATGGCATTTTACAAAATCAGAATAACTCATCTCTATGTAACAGACAATTTATTCTGCCCATTAAAAGGGGTCTATTAGGTTAAAAGTGGTGTTCACTATAATCTAAACAAATCATTTGGCTTTTTACAAATAATGCTTATTAAGCCTCCATCAGAAATGGAAAAGCAAAATGTGAAGTTTCCAAACAGAACTTTATTTCATGAAACAAATAATGGAATGTTAGTGTGATTATTCATGAGACTTACTTGTGAAGGGCATTGTAATTAAAGAACATACCAGACTTCACAGGTATCAATTTGGATTACTTTTTGTATAAATACTTTGACACTCATTAGGAATTATCTTTGGAGTGGTTTCTCAAATTAAAGCTTGTGTTGTAGTTAATGTATCTTGTTTGCAACGGTCCATAGCCAAGGAAAGGCCACTTTCCTGACTTATGCCATTTCCCAGATTATTGAAAGGTTCAACATAGAGCATACTGCTGTGTGTACCTGCTTTGTCAATTGCCATAGCAGAATGTGGACAGTTTTCCCCTCCTGGTGGTAGTTTACATTCTAGGAGACTGTGCAGAGTTCCTTTTTTTTTTTTTTTTCATTTTTCTTTATTAAGAAATTTTCTACTCACTCCACATACTATCCACAGATCCCCCTTCCTCCCTCCTCCCACCCCGAGCCCTCTTTCCCAAGCTACCCCGCATCCCCACATCCCCAAAATTGAGGTCTCCCATGGGGAGTCAGCAGAGCCCAGCACACTGAGCCTAGGCAGGTCCAAGCCCCTTCCCACTGCACCAAGGCTGTGCAAGGCGTCACACCTCAGGCACCGGATTCCCAGAAGCCTGTCCATAGACCAGTGACAGATCCTGATCCCCCTGCCTGGGTGCCCCCCAAACAGTTTGAGCCAAACAAGGGTCTTATCAATCTTACCACAAGGCCACATGCTCAACTATGTTCATATCAGCATTATTCATAATAGCAAGAACCTGGAAACAACCTAGATGCCCATCAACTGAAGAATGGATAAAGAAAATGTGGCACATATACACAATGGAGTGTATACTCACATATACTCAGCAGAGAAAAACAATGATATCATGAAATTTGCAGGTAAATGGATGGAACTAGAAAATATCATCTTGAGTGAGGTAACCCAGACTCAGAAGGACAAACATAGTATGTACTCACTCATTAAGTGGATACTAAATGTGAGGGAAAGGATGGCCAGACTGCAACCCACAACTCCAGGGAGGCTAGCTAACAGGGAAAGACCCTAGGAGGGACACATGGGTGACCCTGCGAAGGAGGAGTGGATGAGATCTACATGAGCAGGCTGGGTGTGTGGGGGGGGGGGGCAGAGGGGAGGAGTGGGGGGATGAGAACACAGAGTTCCTTTTAAAAGATCTCAGTAAGGTGAGACTTAAGTCGGCCTTAGTAACTAAGGCAAAGCAACCAACACTGTCAGGCTGCCGTTCATTCCTTGTATAGGGGCAGTGCACCTTACTACTGCTCTTAGGCACTTTGGTTTCTGTAATTCTATGAAATGCACAGGTGTGAATAAGTGTGCCTTTCCTCTTCCAATGATAGTGGTGGCGTTCACGGCTGACTCTGTCTACTGAAGAACGGCGGTTTGACATCTGTTCTCATGAGAACTCTCATCTATGCTGTTGAACCTTCTAAATGGGGAGTTTTGCTGCTTACATCCAGTCAGATCTTGGACAGTTTTATCTGAGTTTTCGTTTTACTCTAATGTACCAATGTTGTTCATGCCATTAAGACTTCTATAAGCAAACACCACAAACTGCATGGCTTTATTGCTCACAAACCTTCAAGTCCAAGATCAAGATACAATTAGACCTAGAATACATGAGAGCCCCTTTCTAATTCATATACAGCACCTTCTTGCCTGTGTTCTTACATAATAGGCAATGAAGGAGTCCTCTGGGACCATTTTGTGAGGACACTAATAGCATTCATGTGAGCCCTATCTTATGACCTGATCATCTTCCGAAGGGCTTACCTTCTAGTACTATGCTTGGTGTTCCAGAATGACAGCATACTGATTTGGGGGAAGCACAAAAATTCAAATCATACCAAGAGAATACTGACAACCATTCACTTTCTTGTTCATTTACTTTCTCCAAGAATAAGAGTTCCTTGGATACAAGTCTTTCAGTAGTAAAACCAACCGTACTAGACAAGCTGAGAGGAGTCCATCAGCCTCACTCAGGGGGGAATACTGGTATTCTGTATCAGAGGTGTGGTAGAAGCTGCTCCTCCTAACTAGGAGAACCAGTTGTTAAGTAGTCAGGAATTTTGTGGGCCAAGGGCTACAGAGTCAGAAAATTGAGATAATTCATGTTGGAAATGTTCATAGAGTGACCATGGCCAAAAAAAAAATTGTCCTAAGTCAGGGCTTTTCAGCTATTATACTTACTGCCCATCATATACACTTTCTAAACTTACTGTGGAAATAACCTATGTAAGATGCTTTGTGGAGCACATGATACAAGATGAGTGTTCATTCAATGCTTCTGATTAGTAATTTACAACCATCGCTATTAATTATGCATTGGCAGTCAGTAACTATACGTTAAATGAGCTGAACTGTTCCAAAAGCTGTTCTCTATAAATTATTCCAGGGGTTTTTAAAAATTCACAGAGGAGCTGGAGAAATGGCTCAGTCATCAAGAGCACTTGTTGCTCTTGCAGGGAACCCAGGTTCAGTTCCCAGCACGCACATGGCAGTTCACAACCATCCATAACTCTGATTGCAGAAGATCCGATGCTGTCTTCCGTTCTCTGCGCATACCCCACACACACATGGTACACAGACATACATGCAGCCAAAGCACTCATACACATAAAATGAAATAAATAACTCTTTAAAATGCACAAAGAGAGCAGACTTAGTGTGCCCCACGTCTCCTGTCAGTATGCCTTCTTTCTACATCATCTGCGGTCTTTCTGTGAGCCCAGAAAGGCTTCTTCTTTCCTTTCTCACTGGTGCCAGTCAGCACACACTTCCATCTCCATCTGATTGGGTGGGTGACTCCAGCTCCAGCTCTAAAAGATGCATAATGAGTTATACACAGGTGCTGGACGTGGAGTATGGCAAACTGGGTTATGTTAATGAGGTCTATTTTGAGAGCACATAACTGAGGTTCCTTCTCTTTTGACTGGCAGCATCACCATTTGCTTGCCTTTGTCTACTCCCCAAGTCTCCCTCCAATTCTCTGATCTCCAACAGTTGTAGAAACACATTCTCTTTGAATTATAACTTGAAATTTCTTCTGATACAATCCTGCTAGCACACACATCGTCAACAGAGAGTATGTTAGGACATCAAGGTCTGTCTAGCAAAGGTCTTCACTTTTTCTTTAAGAAAATGGGACCAGGAAGGTGTTCAGAGGATATTCTGGAGCTTGGAATAGTTCAGGAGAAGGAAGGCCTGAGCCAAGGAAGGCTCTAGCAGTCCAGTGTGAAAGCATGGGGAGGGCTGGGTTTTTGGATGAAAGAAAGGAGGAAAGCGGGCAGCAGATGATCAAATGGTATAACAGTGAAGACAAAGGACGATGAAATGGAATAAACATCTCCTCAAAGCTTAGTTGGAAGCAGCTTACATGTCTGAACATGAAAATTTGCCTTAGAGTAAATGTATCTAAGTCATTTTACCCAGGGTTCCTTAGGAAACCTATCATGCACAATTGAAGACGCCATACCTGAGTGAATGTGGGAGGAAAGCATTCTGCCCCTTGCATCTTATATCATCTTTTGAAGGTTCTGTCCTCTGCCAACCTCTGTCCAGTGAAGCCAGCAGGCGTTCCCTTCTAGGGAAGAACAGATCAATCCTTTGGGATGGGGATGTTGATTTGTGCTTAAGAGCTCCACCATCTCCCAGCAAGACATTTCAAGGAGAAGCAGCATGTGAGGCAGTCGCTTCCTTCTCCGTGTTGAGGGGTTTCCAGCTGATCGCTCTGATTGCTCTCATATAGATAATGTAACATCATAAAAGAGGAATTCTGGAGCAGCTTGCTTGCAATCAAAGGCTGCCTGTGGCTATCCAGTATTCCCTGATGTGAATGCTACTTTCAATGCACAGCTTAAGAGAGAAAGGGAAGGAGTGGCTGAGGGATGTGTAGAGGAATTTCTGTCCAGACCTAGGATATTAAAAGTGCTGGAGTAGAAAGAGGGGCGATTGGAAACAGCAGCTGTCTGGGCATTCTCAGGCTACAGATAAGCATTAGACACCCACCCTGGGTTTTCTAAAAAGATGCAATCTGTGTATTGAACCATATGTTCTTTCCTGTATCTATTTCTATTCTCTCGATCCTTTCAATGGTCCCATGGCTTTTAAAACTATTGATGGAAAGCTTTTTCCCTCCTCAAGTCAATTCCCTTCAGAAGTTCCCATCCCTGTGTAGCCAGCGTTACACTCTGTCCACAAACCTCACAGCACGGCCTCTGTGCTCCAGTAGCTCCAGTTTGGCTTTGCAACCACGTCACGGTCTTTTACGACATGAATGGTTGAATGATGTCACCAAGTCACGCGTGACTTCATACACAGAAGAGCTCTCTGTAGGAGAGGGAAAATTGACATAGATGCTCTGGTCTTTTGTGGGCATATTAAAATCATAAAACAGCACATAATGAAAAGGGGAGAAAAGAAATCTGAGGCAAGGAGAACAAGATTATGAAAATCACAGATATTAGCATGACCGTGGTATTTATCCGTTAGTACAAATGATAGATCCCAGGCTGCTGTGTAACCTGGTACTGTCTAGGGAGCTGTTAAGAGTTAACAAATAGTCTCTTTGTGGATAGGCTGTTTTCTCCTACAGCTTATTTTCCAGAGGAGCAATGGCTTAATAATTTAAAAAATAGTTTTAATTATAGATTGGTACAAGTAGGCAAACAAAAGAGGATCGGGTGTAGTGGGAGGGACCTAGGGCAAGGACTCTTGGAGTTAGGATGGTCAGGAAAGAATAAATGACCATTTTACATTGACCTAAAGAATTAAACAGACAATAAAAATGAATGATATGTGAAGAGGCAGAGCAGAGCTTAAAAGCCAGAGAGACCAAGGAAAGGTCCCAAGATAGGACACATCTAGACAAGCTAGCGTCACCCTGATGTCCCACCAGAACCATTGCAGAGCTTTTAAAAGGATATGTTTATAATTGGGTCCAATCCCGGAGAACCTGAGTTTATTAGTTTAGGGAGGGATCCAGACATGTTATTTTGAAAATCTCCTTTAGAGGAACAAATGTCAGCAAAAGCTGGGAATTACTGTGATAGAGACCAGGGCTTCTCAAATTCATGCATTAGAATCATCGAAGAGGCTTGTGAGTATTCATAGCTGAGCCCTGGCTCAGATTCTCATTCAGTAGGTCTCAGAAGGGACCACCAAAGGTTCATTTCCATAGAGTTTGGTATAGAAACCACATTCCAAATTCAGCTTGCAGTAAAGATTGGGGGGAAAAAGAGGGAAGTGATGAAAAAGGAGGAAGGAGGAAGTGGTCTCTACTGTCCAGGGAAGGAGGAAATGTAGAGTGCAGCCCTAAATTGAACCTAACTAAAGCAGAGGAGACCTTGGGAGGATGGATGGCTCTGTATGGCTAAGCAGAGGTTGGTTCTACAATGTAAAGCTGCAGCTGTCAGGTCATATGGGAAGCTGGGGACTGTTCTGGGTAAGCAGAATTCATAATGGATAAGGAAGGGCAGGCATACCAGTAACCAGAGAGAGGGATCTACTGCTGGGATGTTCTAAAGTTTAAGAGGCCATCTATAGAGGCAGCGACAGGAGATATAGGGAGATTTGGGCAGGTAAGAAGAGTCCTAAATGAATGGGAATGGAAGAAAAGCTGAGGAAGGTGACTGAGATCAGATGTGCACCTTCTACACCATTTGCAGCCTGCTAACTTGTTCATGGAACGAGACAGGAAATGGAAGTGTGGGGAGAGTCGGATGTCAGCGACTGGGGTAGATAGGT
Source organism: Peromyscus melanophrys (assembly GCA_902168415.1). Classification (NCBI taxonomy): domain Eukaryota; kingdom Metazoa; phylum Chordata; class Mammalia; order Rodentia; family Cricetidae; genus Peromyscus; species Peromyscus melanophrys. The sequence goes on from CABHPR010109224.1 coordinate 36,711, forward strand.
ATGCTCTCTGTACATGAGTAGCAGAGACTTAGCTCCAAATGACTGTGATTATTCAAGTTGACAAGGCATTGCCCTTCAGCTAAAGGTGCCAATGTATTTACCACATGAAATCAAGCTTAAATTTTTATCTGAAGATCACACTTATCAAATTCCTATATACTAAATTAATTTTGTTTAAGAACTAATTTTCTTTCTTTGAATAATCTTAGTATGTATGAGTCCCCCTTACCTCTAAATATTTGTCATATTGATAAAGGAATACAGAGATGTCACCCAAATATGTTTCTCAATGTTTAAATGGATGAGGGTTGATCTTATACATGTGAGCTGACAAATTTAAGCATAGCAGGAAGAAACACTTTTCATTCATACTCTGCCTTGATCAAAACTCAGAATTTCACACAAGGAAGGTAATAGTTGAGATGACCCTTAGTTTAGGGTATTGAACATAATAAACAATAGGGAAACACAGAAGCCATTTAGAGAAGGGTGACCGGGCCAGGAATGTGAATTTCTATTTTCCCCAAGTCAAAAGAGAAATGGTTGAATGACTTGGGAATAACTTGATAGATGGGGTGGCAACAGCTTTCACATTTTGAAAGAATGTTATTAGGTAATGGAATTTGATTTAGCTACCACAAAATATTAGAAGCATTGTGAAAGAATTTCCCTCAGTTTAATAGAGAATTTTCCATGGAGAGAACCTTCTGTGGTGGAGTGCCTACCACCAGTAGTGGTGAGGTCCCCATTTTCAAAGAGGACCAGGCACAGTCTGCACAATCCCTGGGTAAGGAAGTGGAAGGAATTCAATGCACAGTAGATTGTTAACAGACAGTCGCTTACAGGTCTGTTTTTATTAGTCTATGACTTCTGGCAAATGAAAAAAACTTCCAGAACCTTAGTAAAGCAAATCAAGGTATATGTCTCAAGGGTCTGGTAGGTGCTTGGTGTCATCATTACCCTGAAGAACTCAGTAAACCACAAGGCAAGTGACTGCAATGTTGGGTCAGTTCAGTCTGGACACACTTTCAGATTCTACAGTACATCCACAGCCTCAAAGGAAGCAAGAGGCATAGTCAGGTGTGCTAATTGATAGCCAAGTTGCATTTCTCTTACTCCTTTTAATATTGAGCATTTATTAAACCCCTGCAAGGCAACAGTTTCTGTACTAAGTCTTTCCTTATATTACCTCATTTGTCCTTTGAACATCCCTGTGGCATTGCTTTTTCCATATATCCTCTTAACTCTCCAGCAACTGGGGCCACTGAATGAGCCCAGGTGACTCTGAGACCTTTGCAACCTTGGACAAGCCATTGAGGTCCTCTGAAAATTAGCATACAAATTTGTAAAATGAAAATATGATTTCAGTTTTCATAATTGTTTTAAATGAAAAGGTTTGGAGGAACTTTTGTAAAGTTTAAAATGTGGGTCTCAGTAGAAAATGCATGAATATGAGATGGATTACTAATGTCTTCTCTATTGTTACTTTGGTAAGAGGCTATCTTGTGACTATGGGATTTTGAGTTAAATGTGACTTAAAAATCTTTCCTAATTTTAAACTATGCCTTGAAAATAATGAATAAAAAATTAAAGGTTGACTACTAGGCAATGTGGTGATATTGTGTTCCCCAAAATATTGTGCACCCTAATAAACTTATCTGGGGTCAGAGAAAAGAACAGCCACTAGATACAGAGGCCAGAAAATAGTGGCACACACGCCTTTAATCCTATCACTTGGGAGGCAGAGATCCATCCAGATCTCTGTGAGTTTAAAGCCACACTGGAAACAGCCAGGCATGGTGACTCATACCTTTAATCCCAGAAAGTGAGCCTTTAATCCCAGGAAGTGATTAAGTTCTGCTAAGTTAGATTCTGCTAAGTTATGAGGACCAGGAACTAGAGCTGGTTAAGCTTTTAGGCTTTAGAGCAGCAGTTCAGCTGAGATCCATTTGGATAAGGAAACAGAGGCTTCTAGTCTGAGGAAACAGGATCAGCTGAGGAATTGGCGAGGTGAGGAAGCTGTGGCTTGTTCTGCTTCTCTGATCTTCCAGCATTCACCCTAATACCTGGCTCCAGGTATGTTTCTATTAATAAGACCTTCTAACAATTCTTGCTACAGCTAGGCAAGAAGATTTTAATATTTAAAAATCAAGCCTATAAGTAACTGTCTCTTGCGAGACCTGGCTGTTTATATATAAAAGTCTAACAATACATTTCAATGAAATGGTCAACCAGCAGGCTCTTTTGTCTTTAGAATATTGGAAGATCTTGATATTCACATGTAAAAATGCAAATCATGTCATGTTTCTGCTAACAATTGTGGCTATGTGTCAGTAGCCAGCATGCATCCTGTCAAATTCATTCTCAACTAAAATCAACCAGCTCTTCGAGGAGTCTTTATTGACTGCGCATTTCATTAAAATAAAGTTTGCATTCTCATTTCAGTATATACATATCTTTTTCCCAACTTTCTTATAACATGAAGATCCATTTTATTCTGTTCATATAAAAACCAGAGTCATTATTTAATGAGATAGCTGAAAGTCTACATCGCTAAATAAAACTTGGGAAGTCTTTTAATTTAATTGTTCTTACGTTTAGAAAAATATCTGCACAATTATGTGCTTGTTTATCAGCCTACTTGATGCTGTGCAGGGTAGTGTGGAACATTCTCCAGACATTTCCTTTCGGAGACCTACTGATGGTTCCTTCTGATGAATTTTTCTGTAGGATTTTCTTGCATCTTAAGTTCTTGTCTCTGCTCAAGCCTATCCATGTCTTAATTCTGGCTCCATTCCAATCAAATACTCACGTTTGTTTCTTTTCATATTTCTATAGCGACCATTGTCTACACCACCTACAAAACCACTTATGAAATGTGGAAATCCATCAATTTCCCTGCAGCAGAACATTAGTGACAGGCTCTTCAAGTAGATGTCCACATGCAGACCAGAGGTGTATCTAGCATGTCTTTGTGGTAGAATCCGTTGAGCTTGATTTGAAATTTCCTCTAAGGCTGAGCGGGGCACAGTCTCATTAAAGCTCCCAGGATTCTACAGAGCACAGCCTGAAAACCACCAGGGAGGCAGTTGCACACCCCCGTTTTATTGGGTGTAAGGTGAACAGAGGAGTGCAGGTGGAAACGGGTAAATGAGGAATGTTCAGTCAGTAGGGACCGCTGTACCCCACACCCATCTATGACATAAAGTAGAAACTAATGGGCCGATCTTGCCAGATCATATAATCCTTCCGGAGAAACCAGACTTCCCGCTTGTCTTTCATATAATACTTTCAACTTTTGAATGTTGGCAATAAAATTATATATTCTTTATAAAACAATGGACAGGCCAAAAACAGCACATCTGCTGGCTAAATCTGGCTTGCAAAACTGCCAGATAAAGACCCTCTGCATCTTTGCTTGTGGACCTGGGAAGGAAAAGACCATGCTTGTGATATTTATGGCTCTGCGGTCGGAGCCAAGCACAGTCCTTGGTGCAGAGCAGGTGGCCAAGTTTGTACAATGAGAGAATAAATGATGAATGGGTAGATCAAATAGACCGTTCTCACAATGTCTGCACTCTTTTCATTGTTTCCTGAGTTAAATAAAAGCAGCGTGGTGTCTTACAATGAACATGTGTTTGGAAGGGAGAAGACATGGGTCCGGGCCTAAATCTGGCACTGTCTGTGGAGATTCGGGCCATTTGCTCTTCCTCCTACTGTCTTTGTCTCCTCACCTATGAAGTGCTGAGCTTGCAATCTGAAGCAATTTGTTTTTGAACACTATTTCAAGGAGCCTTTAGGATTTGGGTAAGAGCTGATTCAAGTAGTCCCTGAAAGGATGACATGGGTGGGTGTCTGATAAGGAGAGGGTCTTCAGGACTTAGAGGCTCAGAAGGTTTAATTAGCTTTTTGGTAAATGAGAGCAGTGAGAACGGAATTACTTCTCTGGCTCTTCTCAGAATGCTGCCAAAATGATAAGGGGACGTTTTTTTTTTTTTTTTTTTTTTTTTCTTTTAGGGCATAATAACTTGAAAAGCAGAGAACAAAGAACAATATAGAGACATAAAGGAATTAGAAACTGGGACTTAGCAGACTCAAGAATCCTTAATTCTTGGCCAGCCTACTGCTTCTGCACCAAGGCAAGTCTTTTAAGACTCACTTACTCATTAGGCTGTGTTCATGTAGAGCCTGCAAAAATGAGCTTAAAAATGGATTTGAACAGAAACTTCTAATAAAGAGAAATATTGTAATCCCCTTAGCTGTAAGTCCAGCAGTGTTACTCTTCTGGCATTGGACCTTGTGGTGGTTAGGAAAGTACTTTTCTAAGGTTGACAGCCACAGGATGCCCTAAGGCAGTGGTTGTCAACCTATGAGCTATGACCCCTTTGGGTTTGGATGACCTTTTTATAGGGGTTTTATATCAGATGTCCTGCATGTCGGAGATTTACGTTATGATTCATAACAGTAGCAAAATTAGTTATGAGGTAGCAACAGAATAATTTTATGTTCTTGGGGTTGCTACAACATGAGGAACTGTGTTAAGGTTACAACATTGAAACATTGAGAACCACAGCCCTAACACAACATGCTAGGTGAGCACCTAGTTTTGAGTCTGCAAACACTTCTTGTCAAGAGCACATTTCTTTAGCATCTTTACTCACACAAATCAGAGGTGGGTCTGGTGAAAGAAAGAATAGTACCCCTTCTGACAATGCATTCTTTGAAATCCATGTTTGTGGAGTTTGTTGTCCAACCTTCAATTTCTAAAGTATCATTAAGAATCTAGTTCCTGAAGTATATCTATATCTATATCTATATCTATATCTATATCTATATCTATCTATCTATCTATCTATCTATCTATCTATCTATCTATCTATCTATATATATATATATATATTTGGTTTTTCGAGACAGGGTTTCTCTGTGTAGCTTTGCGCCTTTCCTGGAGCTCACTTGGTAGCCCAGGCTGGCCTCGAACTCACAGAGATCCACCTGGCTCTGCCTCCCAAGTGCTGGGATTAAAGGCGTGCGCCACCAACGCCCAGCCCAGAAGTATATTTTATTATAATTCATTAATTGGCTTTTCATAGCAGAGACATGGACAACCAAAGAACTTCTTTTCATGGTGACCTTTTACTGCTTTTTA
>CABHPR010109225.1:0-19293 GCA_902168415.1 Peromyscus melanophrys
GTGTGTGTGTGTGCGCGCGCGCGCGCGTGTGTGTGCAGGTGCTTGCTTTGTCAAAGTGCACATGTGGAGAGCAGAGAATAACTTTTGGGAGTTGGTTCTCTCCTGCCCCTGTATGAGACAGGGACTGAACTCAGGTATGCAAGAACTCAACCTGCTGAAGCATCTTGCTGTCTGTAACTGGAGAATTTCAAGCCTTTCTCTTAGCAATTGATAGCAGGAAAGATGCCTCAGAAACAAAAACAGTAACAACTCAGGAAGTCTGGCCCGTATTACACAACACTTACACCTGACAGACAGTTTTTTGTTTTTGTTTTTGTTTTTTTTTTGAACAACACAAAATTGCAGAAAACTATTTTCAGGCACATGTAGACCTTCCACCAGTAAGGACTACATACTGAGAAATTAAAATACATTTAAAAGTATTAAATACTCACTGGAATATGGTAAATATAACTGAAATAAATTAAAAAGCAATACATAACATTTAGAAAAATTCCAAAGCTCCAAATATTTAAAATTAATACATTCTAAATAATTAACAAAAACAGAATTTGGAAAATTAAAACAGATAATGAAAAATAATAATTAAAAATACAAACAGTAACACATGTTAAAATTTAACAGAGAGAGGGGATGCTATTGCCTTAATTTTTGAGTTTTGCTCTTAAAAAGCTAAAAACAAAAGCAAAAAAGATGAAAGGATCAACTCAAATGAGAAATCAATCAAAAGAATAAAACAATAGAGATTTTAGCGCAGCAGTGGTTAAAAAGATTAACCAGACTTACTAACTGCAGTTAGCGTGGGCAACTTTTCCTTTGGCATGCCTGAAATGAACATGGCAGGCAGACACTAACGCTGTCCATCCTCCACTGTCAGGTCCCTAGTCTAAACCAGGGCTCGGCAAACAACTGCGCTGCTGTTCCTGGGCTAAGCAGGGCTCATTGATGTCTTTTGCATTTTTTTTTTTTTAAAAATGGCTAGAGAAATAAAGATCAGTGTTTCACGGCACAAATAAAAATAAAAATAAAAATAAAGCTGTTTTACTGCGGTAAGCTAAGTTTGCTGGGAACAGCCGTGTTCATCTGCTACGGTCCCTGGCTAATTTTGTACTCCACCAGCTGGGCTGAGTAGTTGCTGCACGGTCAGCAATGTCTACATCTTTACCATCTGGTCACTGATAGACAAAGTTCGCTGACCCCTGCTCTATACATAGTCTTCCTGCTCCTCTTTCACTCGCTGTCAATTAGATATCCAGTCTAAGAGTCAGTTCAAACCTCAGTGGTATCCCTTACTTCCTGGAAAATACCTTGAACAAAATCTTCTAATGTTGATCTGTAGAGTGTTAAGTATTTCCTCTGTGTGTGTGTGTGTGTGTGTGTGTGTGTGTGTGTGTGTGTGTGTGTGTGTGTATTTCCTTCATTTAGCAGTACATTCCCTAAAAAAAGGAACCTATCATTCATCAACAAAATACCAAGAGTTTAGATGACTAAGTGGGTGAGAGCTAAGGACACCATCTCCTCTCCTGTAAAGAACAATTTTCTAAATGTATCAAAATCTGGGGTTCAATGCAGTATTCCGGCTGGACAAACACACTTTCCTACACCATGGTTAATAATTCTTTCCAATTCATTATTTAGGTTGGGTAGGTAGGAACTGGGGTGCTACAAGAAAGTATAGTTTAGTTAGCCAGAAGAAAGATATTGTATGTCAAAACTAGCATTTCTTCTCAAGTATCATGTAATCATTTCTTCCTACAAACCATAGGGACACTTCCCACTAAGTTTCATTGCATACAGATACCTTTTAACAGACTGGCGTAGAAAAGTCATATATAATGATATCTGAACTTTTTTTTTAATATCTGAACGTTTATATATCAAATCTTATTCTCTTTTCTCCAAATGTCATTCTGTAAATGTATTAAAGACATCTCCTTCAGTGGGATCCTAGTATAAATAATTATTTTAAGATGAAGCCCATCTTAGCTTACCTTTTGTATAAAAACCAAATTTTATTATGCAAGACAATAAATGAACAGAACTCCCTCATACACACAAGTGCTGGAGAGATGGTTCAGAGTCAAAAGCACTTGCTGCTCCTGCAGAGGACTCAGGTGCAAATCTCAGCACCTGCATGGTGGCTCAAAGCTATCTGCATGTCCAAAGGATCCTAACACCCTCTTCTGGCTTCCACATGCACATGGTGCACAGAAATTCAGGCAAACATCCAGACACAAAAAATCAAAATAAATATTTAAAAACTTTAAAAAATAAAAACACACAATTAAGACAAGAACTAAATTTGTCCCTAGTGGGTTTTGATATTCCCAAACACATTCCTTATTAAAACCTTGAATGTGGTTATTTGTTGTATGAGTTAAACTTAATTATATCAAATTTGCTATACATACACACACACAAACAAACACAGGCACAGATGCATATAGTGGTTAAGTTGAATCACTATGAAACAACCTATTAGGAAAGGCAAGGAGGCCTGGAGAGATGGCTCAGCAGTTAAGAGCATGTACTGCTCTTCCAGAGGACCCGAGTTGGGATCCTAGCACCCACACCAGGTAGCTGACAACCATTTATAACTCCAGCTTCTAGGGAATCCAACACCTTCACTCAGGTGTGTGTACACACATACACAGTTTAAAATAATAAAAATAAATATTAAAAAAAACCCTAAAAAGCAACATAATGGTTTAGGAAGCCATGAGTTCTGGATCTGGGCCTCTGGGATTCATGGTGCTGAGTTCATGGGCTAGATTTTGGTAAACTGACTTTTCAGATGCAAGCAGGTAGAAGATGAGATGGGTAGTAAAGACAGTATGCATGGATCAATGAAAAGTCATCACCACTATTATTAAATTTGAAAGCACATTATTTCACTGACTTTGAGTCTAAGGCCATTTTAGTACTTGAAAAAGTCAAAGAACTTTCAACAGTTTGGAAAATCATTCTTTTTCAATTTTGCATACATGTTTTTCAAGAAGGTTTACCATCTAATTTTAAGTCTAAAATGCATTCAAATGAATACTTGGCAAGAATAAATTGAGACCACCATTCATAAAGGACTGCCACTTAGTATGCGATTGGCTTATTGGAATGATGCTTAAGTTGATACAATTAAGCAACTAACAGGGGCAAAGCATTTATGAAAGACCCTTGTTAAACGCTGACCACAGAAGAGTTTTAACACATGTTTAAATTCTTCTCGGGTTTAAATTCACTAAAACAATAAAGAGAATGTAAGAGGCAAGTAATATCAAATTCTTAGTCATAAATGAGAAGACAGTATAAAACATCTATGTTTTCCTATCTGACCATCTGGAATACACCACAAACTCCCTGAAAGAAACAAAATTGCAAGTATAATTATATTCTGGGACTACTAGTATGACATGCTTCAATAAATAGACTCTTGACAAGATCTGATAAAAGAACGGACACGAAAATGGACTTTCATTACTTGGCTATTTGTTCTCACCAACTCTTAAAACCAAGAAATTATCCACAGAATAAAAGAGGAATAGAAGAGCAAGCAAACAAACATCCCCACAAACAGCCACTAAGGGCACAGTTATGGCCCACTGCAGAGCAGAACGGAAGTGCAAAGGCCGAGTCGGAGGCATATTTCCTCCCTCTCTCTCCCTTTGCTCGCTGTCTTCCACCCCTCTCCACATCTGGCCTGATTCTGTGCTCTAGTAAACACTGACTTCAGGACTGGGGTGCAGCCCAATCATATCACACTTGCCCACCATGTGCGACGCTTTAAGTAAGATGTATTGACAAGGACCACAGAAGAGAAAACCAATTTGTTAAGACTGGACTACATGAACTCTTGAGTTGGCTAAAGTCCATCTGGCTGAAAGTCTGGACAGCAAGGACAAACATCATGTTTCCTCTTGAGGGCTTTGGTGATTAAATATGAAGTAACGTAAGTAGAAAGGTTAAGCAAAGGAAGAACTCTTACCAGCCATGAACATGGCACTGGCAGCTGAGCAAGGGAGAGCTGTAATCGCAAAATCACCCAGCTGAATGAGCAGCAACAGTTGGGTAAACAAGACATTGGACAGCAAGGGCTGGGAGTGACAAAGACAAGCTGTCTATCAGCGTGTGCGAATCACAAGAGTTATTTACATTTGCTGTGTAACTTCAGAACATACAGGTAAATGGAGAGAATGAAGTCAAATCATCCATAACTGTACAACCTAGAATTAACTACTTGCATATGCACTGTTTACAAATGCAGACAAATACATACTTTAGTTTTAATGAGTATAAAACCATGATGCACATATTAATGAAATTATGTATAGGACTTAGATTTGTTCGATTTTTTCCTAATAAAAACAACATTATGGAACAAGATAGAGAGTTGGCTCCGTAGTTAAGAACACTTGTTATTCTCTCAGAGGACCCACGTTTCATTTACCAAAACCCATCTGGTGGCGCACAAACATCCATAACTCCAGTGCCAGGGGATCCGACACTCTCTTCTGACCTCTGCAGGCACCAGCATACAAGTGCTGCACATCCTTCCAGGCAAAACACTCATCCACACACAAGAAAATCAATCCTTTTTTTTTTTTTTTTTAAAGCAAACCAACAACAACATTGCAATGAGGCATCTATCTCCTGGCTGAAACTTTGTTTACACTCCTGGAAATACCAAGGATCCTGGCATGGGAGGCTCATTAATGTCAGTTAGCCAAGCCTGGGCATATGGTAGATAACAGATGTCTGAGGGAAGGCTAATAAATTCAATTATGTACACATTAATTATGAGGTGGCAACAGGACATCTAAGTGGGTATGTGTCGCTGACTTATAGGGACGGGGATTTACAGCTCTTGGGATCACTAACATTGACGCTGTAGTGTGGCACTTGAGATGACCAAGGGGGAATGCAGAGAAAGGAGGATGCACTTCCCATCCTCTAGAAACACTGCAGCACTGTGGGGGAGGGGCGATGAACGCTGGAAGAAGTGGTGAAAAGACAGGATAGGAGTAAAAGGTAAAAAGAAAACCGGTGGACATAAAAAATGGACACATCATGATTTCCAGGCTCAAAAAATATTTTTTGGGGCCTGCCCAAACAATCACAACATTTAAAACCACAATTAGGTCTGAATGTTTATACTCAAAGGTACCTGGAAGTCAGTGCCCCCCAGAGCCACTACAATACGCTGTCATGCTTAATGTTCCTGCCACCCTCCTCAACCATGCCATAAAGACTCCAGTCTAGCATGTCTAGCATGGTAGGTTTGTGGGATAGCACTATAAAGTCCCATGGGGGGAGCATTTAAAAATGCTTTTTTCTTAAGATTACAGATAAGCCTTTGCTGTCTCATGGCTGAAGCTCAGAACAGTGCTTGGCACCAAGCGGATTCTTCAGAAGCACCAGTATCTGCTTCCAGTAACATGCCAGCCTGCCCCGTGATGGCCACTCCAGCATTGTTACTGCTCCGCAAACATTCCACTGTGTACATGGAAGTCAAGATACTGACCATCTACTCTATACCCAGCCATGTCTTCAGGTTCTATTTAATTTCATTTCTTCAAAACCCTATAAGTAAAAACAATTACCCTCCTTTACTAATGAGAGGATCTGTTCAGAAAAGACAAATTTATACCTAAACCAACCTATGAGTTGAAACCATCTCTCCACTGTTATCCTGCTTACCCATTATCCATACTGAATCGACATGAACATGTACGTAAGGACTCGGGTTTCTTTTCATCGCTCCATTTTACAATGTTAGAAAGCAATAAAATGAATTTGTGAATTATCTAGACACACAGAGATAAGAGGTAAGACTACTTGCTCTGGAATCTGATGGCTGTTCAAATACAGCGTTGCTACCTACTAGCTAGGTGATCTTGGATAATTCATTTCCTATGTGCTAGTTTATAAAGTGGGAGTAGTAGAGCTATAGAGTTGCTGTGAGGAATGTACATGAATAACTTAGAATCAAGTTCTAAGTTCTAGAATTAAGTACTAGTACTAGCAATACTAATAGCTAGGACTAATGCATACTTCCCATATGTGCTACCTGCTTTAGTTTGCTTTCGGTTGCTATTAAAACCCTGACCCAAACTAACGATTTATTTTAGCTTACAGGTTAGACACCATTGGGAGAAGGCAAGGCAGGAACTAAAGGCAGGAATCTGGAGGCAGGAACTGAAGCAGAGACCATGGCTCATACTTATCAGTTAACTTCCTTATACTTCCCAGGACCACCTGCCCAGATGTGGCACTGCCCACAGTGGCCTATGGGGGGGAGGAGAGGGAGAGAGGGAAGGAGGGAGGGAGGGAGAGGGGGAGGGAGAGGGAGAGAGGGAGAGAGAGAGAGAGAGAGAGGGAGAGAGGGAGAGAGGGAGAGAGGGAGAGAGAGCGAGAGAGCTGATTTTCATTTTCTACAGTACTGCAGAGTTTAAAGTCTTTTAGACTTCAACTGGCTTGCTCATTTAAAAAATATTTGAGGATTCAAATTGATTTCAACATTACTATTCTTTAAGGACTTGGGAAAGCAGAGATAACAGATAACTACTTAGGATTCTATTCATGGAAGAGAGACATACAACTGGGAATTGTACACCAGTGGCATCCAATTTCTTATAGTTCTAAAACATTGTTCATCATATACTGGCCCTTGGAAACAACCTGTATACCCTGAATGTATAAAGCAAAAAAACAAATGAAAGCATAGGATGTAAAAACTATAAGTATCATATTGTGAATATTACTTTTGGGTTATTTCTTTGCATGAGTCGAGTTGGCTAAAGAATCATGAAGTAGGACTTAGGATTAAAGAATCTTGTTCCATCTAGAAAAGCTAACAGATTAACTGAGATTGGAAAATACACACAATCCTTCAGCTAACGTTTCTAGTATGCCATGCAAACTGAATATTGTAAAATGGCAACAGCATTTAGTTCTGTGAAATATCACATTCAACATAAATTTCTTATTTTGAAATCATTCTAAGTATGAAAAATGATTAAAATTCAAGTTCATTTAAGATTACTTTGAGTTAATTTACTATACCTTTATACTTACAACTATATTCTCATATATCACCAAATGTAAAAATCCAGGAGGTAAGTTCACAATATAAAATACAATCTCTAAGTTGAAACCAACTACTGGGTTAAACCAAAGAGTTAAGCCTCAATCAGAAAGTAGTCAACGGCAACAAAAACAAAACATTTAGGAGACACTGGCCTTGTATTTCATTAAAGATCCTTGACTCCTGACAGTCTGTGAGTTTACAGTATTTATAACTCCACAAGGACTATTTTATAAAAATTGCTATAGAAATTACAGAGCTCTCTTACCATTTCTGTTGTGGCATATTAATTTATGTTACATTCATTTATGCTGTGGAATATTTGTTTAACGGTGCAAAGATGTGTTACATTCTCTTATGTTACATTTGTTTAACTCTGTGAATCTGTGTTACTTTGCCTGTCTTAAACACCTGATTGGTCTAATAAAGAGCTGAATGGCCAATAGCGAGGCAGGAGAAAGGATAGGTGGGGCTGGCAGGCAGAGAGAATAAATAGGAGGAGAAATCTAGGGAAGAGGGTGAGAAGTGAGAAAAGGAGAAGGAGAGGAGGATGCCAGGGGCCAGCCACACAGCCACCCAGCCAGCCATGGAGTAAGAAGTTAAATATAGTTAAAAAGAAACGGGATAATTTAAGTTGGAAAAGCTGGCTAGAAACAAGCCAAGCTAGGGCCAGGCAATTAAAAGTTAGAATAAATCTCCATGTATTTATTTGGAAGCTGGGTGGTGGGTTCCTAAAGAGTCAAAAAAAATACCCATTTCTACAAGTATTCCTTGTGTGTGAGTGCACAGTGTGCACTGTTCAGGGGAACAAACACAGGAGGCAGAATGTGCTGTGTACATGCTCTACTATTGAGCTACATCCCCAGGACCACAAGTCTTTATCAGTCAGTGAAATAGACATAGTAATTGTATGTACATAATAAATTTTTAAGAGAATAAATGAAATGCACACACATCTGAATTCCTTAAGTCTGAATGAAATCTCATAACCATGTTCTTAAAAACTTGCTTCAAAGCCGGGCGGTGGTGGCACACGCCTTTAATCCCAGCACTCGGGAGGCAGAGCCAGGCGGATCTCTGTGAGTTCGAAGCCAGCCTGGCCTACCAAGTGAGTTCCAGGAAAGGCGCAAAGCTACACAGAGAAACCCTGTCTCAAAAAAAACCAAAAAAAAAAAAAAAAAACCACACACACACACACACACACACACACACACACAAAAACACAAAAAAAACTTGCTTCAACATGGATACTGCCAAAACATTCTTAAAAACTCATAAAGACTAAGATTGTCCTCTGCACCACACAGGGGCCTCCATACATGCTGTCTCTAAGATACATCATATCATGTTGTCACTTTAAAATAATTGGGGCAAGATTAGAGATCTCTACTGTGCCCATCAAAACTCTGTATTCAAATATCAACAACTTCTTATGACGTTACAAGTCCAATAATCTCTCTGCACAGTCTGGAAGGCTAAAAAGACACTAATATAATCAACCAGGATGTCACAGATTACTGTTATCAGTGGGTTCACTAATAATAATTTAGCAATGACTGTCTCAGTATCTTTAACTTATAGGAGTTTCTATCTCGTCATCTGTAAAATCGGAGGTTGATCACACTAAATTCTATGATTACATGATTTTAGAAAAGAAAACAAATCTATTCTGTATATTCTTTCAGAAAGGATATGATGCTTCAGAGGTCCATAAAAATGACTTTTAACTTTGGTGATGATTAGCTATGAAACTCCAATAAAGACATTTTTACCTCAAAAATAATTCCCATAGGGACAAAATTCTTGTGAAAATCACCAGAGAGTTTGATAATTATCTGAAGTGGGTCACAGAACCTAAGGATTTGTGATCTGTACATTTAATAGAATTCAGCAAGGTGGAAGTGTATTAATAAGTCTCAAAACAAAGCAGCACTAGGGACGGAACCCACTGCCTTATGCATGTAAGAAAAGCTCCCCAACACCAAGCTGTACCCTCACCTTTTAAAAACTGTTATTTTGATACAAGGACTCCCTAAATTACCCAGGCTGGACACAAACTTGCAACGATCCTCCTGCCTCCACCTCCAAAGTTGGGATTTGCAGGCATGTGTCACCATATACTACTGGAAAGTTAGATTTTTTTTTTTTACAAGCATGGAAGAAAATCGTGATTTACAAGAACTAAAACATGTTACAAGTTGAGTATCTCTAACTCATAAATCTGAAATATAATGCTTCAAATCTCAGGCTCTGAGCAATCACAGGACACCACAAGTAGGAAATTCTACACTTGGCCCCATGATGAGTCTTAGTCAAATGCAGGTGCTCTAAAGATTATTGTACAACATTATCTTCAGACTTTAGGGTAAGGTAATATATGAAATATAAACGAATTTTGTGTTTTAATTCATAGTGTATATATTCACATCTTATTGTGTATATTTAAATATTAGTCTGGAAAATCTAAATTTCTAATATTTCTGGTCTCGAGCATTTCAGAACAGAGATTAGTCAACTTGCAACTTAGCTAGTTAAACTATGCTAGTAAATCAAAGGTGCAGATGGGTGATAACCAAGTCATTATGATTAGATAATGTAATTTTCTATTCTAATCAGCCAATAATGGTGAAAACACTTATTTAGAATTCTACGTTTTAGCAAACATTAGATCAATTCTATTATTTTCATGTGGACAATCTATTTGGAGACAGAACTTGAATAAAAACACAAAACTAACAAGAATAATTAAATTATGACAATGGTTTACACTTCTGAAAGATTAAATACCAACCATGCACATTAAAATTAGAACAGTCTTATTACATCCTAATTGGTAATTAAGTTAAGTATGTTAAGCTAGGATGTGAATTTTCATTATAGGTCTATGAAAAATTAAGATACTTTTCAAATGTACAAGGAAAGAAAATCAAGCAATCTGAGTTACTGCAGCGGGAAAGAAGGATTAATTGCACAATTCTTTAGAGGCTAATTAAAAACAAAACCACTGGTGCTGAGGTTGTTCTGATTCCGTGTAGAACAGGCCCGAAAGGTGCCAATATCTGCTTGTGTAGTCTAGTTCCGGTGTGCATCTTTTGCGCAAGCTTCTCTTAGGATTTCTCTGGTCTAAAACGGGTCCCCAGGGAAGCGGCAAGGAGAAATTCTGTAATTATTTTCTGATGCAATAAAGGGAGAGGCCTTTCTAATACTGAATTTTGAGGAAAAAAAAAAAACCCCAGCTTTCCCCCAATTGTGATAGCAATAACTTTGCCAGGAACATACGAGGAAACGGGCTCTAATTTCTGGTATATATCTTTTGTCTTTTTTAGTTATAATACACCTAATTTTCCCAGTGGAGTTTTATTAAGTTATGAAATCAGAAATCAACTTCTTTTTGTTATAAAATACATATTACAGTTTGTTCTAGTCACAAGAGGAAAGCAGTTATTGAACCCTCTAACAGCAATGTGAACTCTGTCTTCTTTTGATGTTGCACGTACGAATTACTTAGGAGGCATGAAGACAATGCTCCATGAAGACAGTGCTCCATGAAGATAGTGCTCCATGAAGACAGTGCTCCATGAAGACAGTGCTTTGTTTCTCTGAACAACAGTACATTTCCTTCATGTGAAGTACACCGTGTGAAGGGCTCGGGGAAGGAAAAACATATCTCTAGATCTTAGGTTACAGGAACCTTATAATCCGACTGTATATTTTCATTTGTACTCCTGTTTGCCAAAGAACGACGCGCTTCCTAACACTTGCAGAAGTATTAGTAGCAGAGTTACAGTACAGTCTAGATTTACTGCTTTTCTTCTCTTCAGCTGTTTCCTTACTTTTCTAAGTGGTACTTAGAGCTAAAGATAGACTGGGCACAACTTCATGTGTAAATGCTTGTATGCATCACAGGAGAAAAATTTAAAACAAGAAAACAACCAAATAAGCCCAGCACTTTACTCCCAGGAATTGCCACTAGCCTGCTTCTGTGACACCAGGTACATGACAGTTTTTAGGGACTCAATTTTTGCCATCTATAAAATGAGGCTATTGCAGCACAACTAACTCCAAGCTCAGTTCCAAATAAAATACTCATGTAAGCCTTTATTTATGTTAGTAGACGAATGAGTAACAGGGTTAGAGTAAGTCCATATGAGAATATGAACTTAAACACGTGTAGAAATAGAAAATGACAGTGTTTTTAAAAATGTAATGTTTGCACTGAAGAGTTTCTTTTCACAATCTGAGTTTAGACAGGATAATGACAGACCAAGAAGACCTATTGTCTCAGTCGACTTCTCAGTACTCTCCTTTTGCAATTCTGTTATTCTAATGCTCACAGGAATATAATCTAAGTGTGATAGCTAATCTTGATTGTCAACATGATTGAATTGAGAAAAGCCTAGGAGATAAAGCACAGTTCTGGGTGTGTCTGCAAGGAGGTTTCCAGAGACCACTAAATCGTGAAGGCTCGGACACAGTGAAAGTGGAAACAGACTCCTGGGAGGTGGTAGACACTGTGGAAGGCAGGCCTTGTTGGAAGAAGGGGGCACTGGGGACCTATCTCTGAAGGGAATCATGCCCTTGGTCCTTCCCATCTACTGTTTGCCATGAGGTTCTGCCCAAGCAACCATGGAGTGAATCTTGTGAAACAATGAAGCAAGTAAATAATGCCTCCATCACAGTTCTTTGTCACAGCAATTCAAAGCAGCTGTCACACTAAGGCTATGCTTTCTCAGTGTACTATCCCTGATCTAGTCCATGTAGAGCAGAGGCTACATGTTCTCCAATGTCACTATCCCCAGTCTAGTCCATACAGAGCAGATGCCTATCTCTTCTGTAGAGCCAATCAGTAAATACTTTAAATGTTATAGGTTACAGAGTACAACAGCTCAGCTCTGCCATCCAAATGTGAAAGCAGCTACAGTCTGTATACAAACGAATGGCACTGTGGCTCTGTGCCAATAAAACTTTACTTATAAGACACAGGCTGCAAAAGCCGGTTTTGTTTCATAAACTAGTTTGCCAACTACTGCTCTAGATCATATAAAGCAAACCAAGATGTGTAAAAATCAGTGATCTACTAAGGAGGCATAGTTTCAAAATAGAAAACTCTTTTTAAAATGATCAGTTTCCTTAAATTTCTCAGAATTGTAAGAAATAAAAGTCTAATATAAATGGGAATGTGTTATAGCCTTAAGTTTAGATAGGATTTCAGCTTACACTTTATGCTTAGGAAAAATAGGCTTCCTTTCCTTTGTCAACAGGGCCATCCGTTAAGGCAATGCTGACTGCCAAGCTTTCTAGAAATCACTTACTGTGGCCTTATGCTAAGAGCTCAAGTCCTTGACTTTTGATCTTGGCAAACAGATACCCTGTATCAAGCTTTCAATGCTACTTCATTCTTTTCTTTCCCACTAATCCAAAGACATGACCTCCTATCCTGAGCCCCAAATGCCAAGTATTTCTATCACTTACTTAGAAAAAGATGGCAAGGAATATGAACAAAGAAGAGGGGAGGGGAGGGGAGGGGAGGGGAGGGGAGGGGAGGAGAGGAGAGGGGAGGGGAGGGGAGGCTAGAGACAAGCAGGCTTAGGTAAAGAGCAGGTAGCAGGAACCCCCTTGAGAAAAGACTTAATTTCAGTGAGAACTTTAGCTAGAACAAAGGACATTTTACTTGATGTGAGACACTTACTTGTGAAGAACTAAGTTATGGGTTAGCTTTATTCGTATAGATCTTATCTAGATCTTATCTAGATCGCACTGCTCCCAGCTGTGAAACTGACTGTTACTAAAGTTCCTGATGAGCCTCTGCTAGTTGGTAACTACGGTTACCACTTCAAAACAATATAAAATTACAAAGTAGGAGGGAACAGAAATTTGAGAAGAGGTTTCTTGAAATTTCAGAAAATGAAGCTAATAGTAACAAGACAGAATGATGTGATTTTCAGAGGAGCCATCGGAGTTCTTCATCTCTGAGGCCCATAGTCTTAGGACATTTGCCTCAGCAAGGAGTAATCCTCCAATGGTGAGTAATCCTCCAGTGTTGATGCATTCTCTTACAGTGGACAACACCTTAGGAATCCAACTAATAATCCCATGAGGGAACTGCTGAATTTGATTTGTAACAGAGAAGCTTACTGGCAAAAAGAAACTAAGAGCACAAGGCTGCTTCCTAAGAGCTCTATGAGCTATGGACTGAGATGGGACCTATAGGATTAGAAGAAGGGAGTTGCCTGCACACACAATACTTCCACAGGGTAAGCCAGATGGGGTCTCAGTGCTGAGAGGTAAGGAGACACGGACTCCTAGCCCTAACCAAGAAGCTACCCTACAGGTGATACTCATCAACAAAGGGAAAATCAGCTTTTTCCAATGAGTGTCACTGGGTGTATCAATCATACTTCAAGGCAGGCCCCATGCCTAGTAGTAGCTGGCTAACACAAAATGAACTCAAGTGTATCTTTGTGATGATACATTGTGTACCCCAATAAAACTTATCTGGGGATCAGAAGACAGAGCCAGCCACTAGATTAGACATAGAGGCCAGACAGTGGTGGCACACACCCTTAATCACTCGAGAGACAGGATCTCTGTGAGTTCAAGGCCACACTGGGAACAGAGCCAGGCAGTGGTGCACACACCTTTAATCCCAACACTTGAGATCTCACGCTTTTGCTTGGGAAGCATACATGCCTTTAATCCCAGGAAGTAAGATGGCAGGGCAGAAAAAGGTATACAGGGTGTGAGAAAACAGAAACTCACTGTCTTGAGACTGAGGATTTCCTAGAGGTAAGGGCTTGTGGCTGGCTTGTTCTGCTTCTCTGATCTTTCAGCTTTCACCCCAATGTCTGGCTCCGGGTTTTTTATTAATAAGACCATTTAGCAATTCATGTTACATATCTTTGTGAAATTTTCATCATTCTGCTTTGTTTGGGTCTTTTTTTAAATCATAATGGTCTTTTACCTGTTTGCTTTGATTTTTTTATTTTTGTGGGCTTTTTTGTTTCTTTACCTTTTTTTTTTTTAAAGAGAGGAAGAACAGGAAGTTGGGTGTGTAGAGGAGGATCAGGGAGGAGTTAGGAAAGAGGAAAAACATGATCAAAGTATTACTTTTGTAAGTTGCCCATGTCCTGGGTCTCACTATGTAACCCTGGGGTTGGCTGGAACTTGCTAAGTAGACCAGGGCCCTGCACTCACAGAGATGCCCTGCCTCTGCCCCCTCAGCGCTAGGACTGCATGCACCGCCACACCTAACTTATGTCATTCTTGTTCATTGTTTTGAAAACGATTTCTATCAAAGTTTCCTCTTTTCCAACATTGGACTCCTTCTGAGTTATTAAACAAGTCAATCATTTGATATTTGAGTGCCCGTGGTAGCAGGGCATTCGGTGGGATAGTGTGGTGAAACGGGAGTGGTCACTTGCCAACAGTGAGAAAAAGCTAGAACTTTCATATTAGGGAACAATTTTACATTAAGTGGTGAGAACCTCAAGAAATGTTGATGTCTTTAGGGGAATTTTTACAATTTAGGAAGATCTTTAATTTTATTCTCACATTTCATAACTAAATAAATTACATACTATTTTAAAAACAGATTTACTTTTTACTTATTATTGATGGTTGTCTGTGTGTGCATGCATGTATGTGTGTGCTGAGAAGGTCCAAATCTGACTGGGCATATGTGAATGCTTGTGAAAAGATCTACAGCTTTAAGAATACCATCAAAGAGGTCCCTGATCTGACAGAAAATTGAAAACTACTGCAAACAGCCAGAAAGGTAACAGCAGAAGAGCTCTTCTTGGTATCTACCTTGTCACACAGTCAAGTACAGGCTAAAATCCAGGTACTATTTGAGATGACATTATACTTACCCTGTTTATTTCTAAATCTGTTATGGAAGTATACAGTGATTTTTCTAGGAGGTTAATTCGTTCTCTGACACAGCCATAAAGGGAACCTGAAATTAGGAAAACAATGATAGTCAGTTGAATCTTCTTGGATCAGTCATGTAAAATTAATGCAATCTAATTTAGAAAATGAAGAAAATAGTAAGCAAGCATAATATAAAGTGTCATTCTTGATTTGTTAAGATATTTGTAACTGGTTGGACCCCGCAGCACCATACAAAAAGTATAACTAACATATAAGTTACATTACTTTTGAAGCAAGCAAAACTAGAGAATTTATGTATATATTTTAATAAAATAAAGAAATTATTATTCTTAATACAAGACAATTCTTAAAAGTAAAAGATTGCCAGGCGGTGGTGGCGCACGCCTTTAATCCCAGCACTCGGGAGGCAGAGGCAGGCGGATCTCTGTGAGTTCGAGGCCAGCCTGGGCTACCAAGTGAGTCCCAGGAAAGGCGCAAAGCTACACAGAGAAACCCTGTCTCAAAAAACAAACAAACAAAAAACAAACAAACAAACAAAAAAGTAAAAGATTAATTTGGAAACTTAAATTTCGAGATAATGAGCTACATTTTCATTTTAAAAAGTAAAGTCATAAAAGTGAGCCAGAGAAATAAATTCTACCCAATCAAGCAACACACAGAGAGAAAAAAGATTTTTAATTATAATTAAAATGAAAACAAAGCAAATGAAAATTTAAAATACTTGAGTTGGCAGTAGAATTCTGTATTAAAATACTTGCCTTGCCTCTATGATGTCGTAAGTTTGCTCCCCATCACCACACACAGTCACAGACAGACAGACAGACAGACAGACAGACACACACACACACACACACACACACACACACACACACACCCCACAGGCACAAAGAGAAAGAAAAACTTAAAAGTACTAGCTGAGTTCCACCTCTGGGAAGGAGGGACCGTTCCCTATTTCTCCCTCTAAGTAAAACTAAAAGCCCTTGACATATTTATCACATACATAAGAAATCTGAAGATAGAGAGAAGACAGACCATGTATGGATCTCAGAACCCAAGAAAAATCATGTGAAACATTTATGAGTTTTCTTTTGTACCTTGTATATGATAGAACTGGACCCAAAAAACTTGGCAGCCTGGAAACACCCAGAAGCCAAGACCTCCCTAAAAACACCAACCAACCAAGTAACCAACCTAAACAAAATCCTTGCCCTTGCCAAACAATCAGAACAAGACAATGCAGATGAAAGCTATTTTCCTTAGCCAAACACAGAACACTGGGCAGGGATGGGGCAGGAGCTGGGGCTCCATAGTCCCCATTCCACCACCACCAGCACAGGTCAAAGGGAAGCCTGTCTGAGCGGCACTCCTCAGGCTACAACAGTGAGCCGAGTTCTCCCTGCCAAAGTAGTGTCAGAGACCAGCAGTGAATCAGTGCCTGCCAGCTGATAACAAGGCCTTTCTCTATGCTGTCAATAAAGGCCATGCAGAATTCTGGGATTCTCACTTGACATTACCCTCTCTGCCGGAGGCTAGTGTCAGAGGAAAGCTAGCATTGAGTTAGGCCTTTTACCAATACACACTACAGGGAACATGCCCCTGCAGAGGTCACATGGGGAGTATTAATATTAATGAGGCAATGAGGTACTCTTACCTCTCTCAACCAGAGAATATGGAGAAGTAACCCCCAACTTGAGTATTAAGAGAGGCAAAGTGGGGACTTGAAATCCTACCCATGGGGTAATAATGAGGTAGCAGCCACCTTCCCATGCTGGAGCAGCAATAGCAGAAGCTAGCTAAATGAGGGGTTAGTCAAGTTTTGTTTTTTGAGACAGGGTGTTACTTTACATAGCACAGTCTAGTCTCAAGCTCAAAATCTTCCTGCTTCAGCCTTCCAAGTGCTGGGAGTACAGGGATTTTGCCACCATACCCAGCTAAATCAGGACATTTAAATAGATTACAGAATCTCAGAACATAGTACCCACAATGTTCAATGTCCAATGAAAATGACTTATATCACAAACCAGGAGTTTTTTAAAATTTACTTTTATTATTTTTAACTCTGTGTATTCATTAATTGTTTAAGACGGTCTGGAGTTCATTATTCTATTTTTGGCTATTTCAAAATCAGGGCCAATGTAATAACATTTCAAGAACTGCATAGATATTTTTTAAAGTTGCCAAGCCAGGGGATGAGAATGCAGCTCAGTTGGTAGAATGCTTACCAAGCCCAGGTAAACACCAGCACCACATAAAACCAGGCATCCTGATACATGCTGACAACCCCAGAATGTGGGAGGTGGAGGCATGAGAATGATAAGTTCAGGGTTATATTCAGCTAGTCTGGGCTACATAGAGCCTGTTTCAAAAAAAAAAAAAACAAAAACAAAAACAAGCCAGCACAGTATGGTAGCGCTTAAAAAGCCTCACCCCCCCAAGGATGGCAATACTGTTGAAACCAAAATATTCACTATACACTCCAGATGGAAGACTAGTTACTAAACCCCATTTATTTATTTAAAAATAATAAGTGGAGCATACAATACAAAAAAATGGAGGAGTGATAACACACATCTGTATTCCTGGCATTAGAAAGCAGAGGAGTAGTATGAGTTCAAGGCCAGCCTGGGCCACAGTGTCTTAAGACAGCAGGTAATCTGGGGCTGAGGAGATGGCTCAGCAGTATGTGGGGAGGTGTTCAGTTCCTTCACCCACATGGCTGCTTTCAATCATCTGTAATTCCAGCTCCAGAGGCTCTGGCATACTCTACTGGCCTCCTTGGGTACCAGGCATGCACACAGTACACTTACAAAATATCATACACATAAACTTTATTGTTGTTGTTTTGAGACAAAGTTCTCTGTGTAGCTCTGGCTGACCTGGAACTTGTTCTGTAGACCAGGCTGGCCTTGAACTCACAGATATCCACCTGCAGCTGCCTCCTGAGTGCTGGGATTAAAGGCATGCACCACCATGGCCTGGTAACACACACTTTTAAACTAAGAAAAATAAATAATAAACAAACAACAAAAGAATAGGTTGTGATTTTTAAAGTCAAAAACAGGAAAACAGGGGCTGCCAAGATGGTTCAATGGATAGAGGCACTTGTTGCCACAGCCCTGAGTTCAGTCCTGAAATCCACAAGGGGAGAGAGAAAACTAACTTCACAAGTTGTCCCCTGACCTTCACACTGAGGCATGCACCCCTCATCATGTGCACACACACTTGCACATGTGTCCACACACCTGCTAATGAATTCTTTTCAGAGGTGGATGACTACTAAGGAACAACTCCTGAGGTTACTCTGGCCTGCCTACACACACACACACACACACACACACACACACACACACACACACACACACACCAACACACACATGGGCACGCACACACAAGAAACAAAACTGTCTGTAATAATAATTTTATTTGTCATCACAATGGTCATAATACTAAAAAAGACTTTAGGACCATGACTTCTCCCAAAATTTCTGAAAGACCCAAGAAATAAATACCTTATAAGCTAATCCTTTTAATATAGCTTTAACTTCCCCCACTAATTATTTTTCTATATTAATGAATAAAGACCTTATTTTTAAAAGATTTGACCTAAGAAGGTCATTCACCTATTTCAGACCATTCAATAACTCCTCAAAACTCTTAAAATTCATAAATCTTACAAGACAGAGTTCATCTCTTTTTAGTTTTACCTCATATCATTTTTGCTAGTCTGTTTCAGTTATTTCAAATGTTCTCACTTTAGCTATACTTCTAAACAGTCTTTTGTAAGTGATCATGCAGTTGGAAAAACACAAAGTTTCAGCAAAGTAGAGTGCTTGCCTAGCAAGCGTAAGGCCCTGGGTTCGGTCCTCAGCTCCGGAGGGATGGGGTGGGGGAGAGGCTTCTAATGACCAACTCGGGAAGAGCCCATGGCTCCAGAGGATTTTAGAAGCTGTAAAGACTTCCTAAGTTTGTCACTTTGCCATGCTAACTTGTCCTCACTCCCTCTGGTTTCCTTCCTCTCCCATCTTCTACCTTTCCCATGTGCTATATCCGCAGGGTGGAAGGGGAAGATACCTCCATACCTCATCCGACTTCTCTCATAGATGAGCATTAGTATAGGGGGGTTTGCTAAAGGACAGAATAAGGTGGAGGGGCTTCCTAGGTCTGTGATAAGGAAGGCACGCTAGGCTTAATAACAGAAGGGCTTATTCCCCTGGAGAAGCCAAGCCTGAGTCAAGGAGCAGGCTGATCTCTATATTAAAAACAGGACTTAGAGAACTGGTGTGTGTGTGTGTGTGTGTGTGTGTGTGTGTGTGTGTGTGTGTGTG